>RPOG01001786.1:47026-123323 GCA_008086565.1 Thalassoma bifasciatum
GTAATTTTCACCTTGTCAAATGTCAGGGTGGTGCAACCGTAACATTAGACTTTTATTTTAAAGTGAAGAGAATAAAACAGGAAACAGGAAACTGCATCAGCCAGAGGAGCCCAAATGACATTTGTGACCAAGTGGAAAAGTTTGTAGATTTCTCTGAAATACTGATAAAAAAGGTTTTTTCACTTCATTGGTGACTGGAACAATTTCCATGTCAGGTGGTACAACCAATGTAATAATGTGAAATGTTATTTTAACATCAAATTATTTATCTTATTCACAAATAAAAGAAATGAAACACACAAAATTAAAATATATGAGTCACTACAGACACTTGAGAGATACTTGCCAATAATTTCACACAGAAAAAATAACAGGAACATAGAAATATATCTTACATATTTGGTTAAACCACCTGACATTTTTGGGTGCTCAAATTAAAAATACTAAAAATGAGTGAACCTTAAAACTATGAAATGTTGGTCAACTACTGAAATCTGTTTGAAAACATAATACTTCACTCAGAAATATGTTTTTATCCATTTTCAAAGAACTTTTTAAAAATAAGTGTTTACACCCTCTTTTTGTCATTGACCCATATACAATACACTGCTGGGTACTTATTAGTTAATGGATCGTCTGTTCAGAGATCAAGATGAATATAGGCTTTTTCTGCATGAATAATAAAGTGTTAAATCGCAGCGTTGCAAACCTTTTTTTCCCCATCTCCAAGACAGACTGACAGTAGAGTCAATCAAAGACCAGACCCTGGTAAACACAACAAAATCAGACATCTTTCAACACAAAAGTTCTTTATTGTCATTTTATATGCTTTTCAGCATTTATTTCTAAAAAGTAGTGTTGGAGGTTTAACCCCAAAACAAAAGAAGTGACATTTGCACCTTCTTCAGTACCACAAAGGAACTGAAGAAGGTGCAAATAGTTTGTAAAAGTAAAAAAAAAAAAAAAAAATAAGATGAATAAAAGTAAGTTTCAAAAGTACTCACTCTAATTTTTGTCAGACGTGTCATTCTCTTCCATATCCCAAAGTTACAGTTCCGTCTTTTGGAGCCGGGTACGACTCCCATTCTATGCCAAACTGCGCTTTGTTTGTCTTGTAGTTCAGGGCTGATGAAGCAGGAGTTCAACCTCCTCATTGGTCTAAACGGATTTCTTCTTGGGTACGACCATTGTTGTTGTGTTCATCCGGGGAACAGAACAGAAATGACCTATTTCATGCATGCGTGTTCGTATGCCAGCGTTCCACCACAGCACCATATAGCAGCCTTACATCAAATTTCACCCACTGTTGCGTCTCCTGAATACGTTCGTCTAAACGCAGAGAAAACTTGAAGATGATACCCCACTGTTGCATCTACCGTTTTAATCCTCTCCGTGTAAACGCAGCCTTAGTCATGGGTCAATTCTTCACATCAAGTGTTCAGTTATATTGCAGCCCTGACTCACTTGTTTTAGTGAACCAATTCCAAATTTTTCACTTATTAATTGGTTTAAATGTTGTTCAAGAGATGTTAAACTCAGTGTCTAATTCAGAGAACATCCTTTCTAAGTCAGAAGCACCAAAATAAACAGCGCTGGTTCTTGAGGAAAGCAGTGTTTGATCCAATTTGAAATGGTGACAATGAGTGGGCATGCTGCCATCCCTTCAAGTAACTCAGTAATCCCTCCGTAAGTCATGTGTTCAAACATCTTCTTATCCGGCTCCTGACCACAGCTTCAACCAGTCCACCATTTGTGCCGTTCATCCTCCTCTAATGAAACCATGAACTTTTGCATCCTTTCATCTTCTAATCTGTGCGGCCGAGTCCTCCCAGTGTTCCCACTGCCGGCACTGGTGTCAAGAAGAGTTAACAGTATTCCCTTTGAATGGCACTCATCCCTTCCTGGCGCAGCAGCCGTTGAAGATTATTCGGACCCTCATTAAAAGATGATGTAAGACTCGTGGAAGGCTCACGCTTGAGTCTTTATACTTCTCTGTCCGGCCTCGGCGCGCACTCAATTGCACTTTTACATTCCTCATCCTTCTTTTTCTGCTTCCTCAAATTTGTGACCAGAATCCTCCAATGACACATGGTTCACTGCTGCATTTTGATTTGGTCTGGAGTGACAGAAGTGGTCTTATAATAGGTAAGATGATATATCCCAAACCTCTTTAAACTCTGTTTATTTTCACCAGCCAGACATGATGTCATGTCTAAATGAGTTCATTAACGTGTTTCAATCACTGTCTCTTACAGGTTGTTCAGCATCCTGTTACTTCTAATTGAGCTGACTCACCCTGCAGAACGTAAAATTAGTATTCAGGACAAAGAAAATGTTTAGGTGTTGACCTTGGCCGTGTTTTCAGGGTCGACTTGGCTGCTTTCCCAAAAAGGGACCTAATCAATCACAGGCACAACAGGCTCAATCATTCTCAACCCTTTTTAATCTATTGCCCGTTGTTAACTAAGAAGCAATGATAATTAACCTACATTGATTTCCTCCACAATGAATCATTAGAAGTACATTACTCAAATGGCTCAGTTTAATACACTTTTCAAACCCAACAAAATAAAAAGGAAACTTCATGAAAGGAAGGGGAAGGTTATTGATGGACTTCACATTTCAATATACTTCCATGGGTCCTCTGAGTCTTAGCTCCCAAAGGGGTTTGCATCAACGGGCCCTTAAAGACGTATCTAGCATCTTAATAAGTTGTATTTGATTGTTGTATTAGTTGTGTTGGATTTATTGAGCTGGCAGCACAGGCAGAGGAGCGTGGTTGGAAACCTGTGGTTCGCCAAGTGGAGTTTAGTTATGGGGGTTTGGTTGGCAGATGGTTTTATTTCTGCCGGTGAACTAATTTAATTAAAAAAGAGCAGTAGGCTGTGGCTGAATCAGGAAGGAAAGAACACAGCTCTTCAACCAGTTCCAGTGCATGGCTCTTGGTTGCGAGAGAAAATTGGATGAGTGGTAATTTGGCTTTGGAACATTTATATCCAAACTCATGGTGCTAAGAACACCAAGTATGTTTTTTTAAGGGTGATGTCTTTAGGGGCTGTTTTCACTGGTTAAACAGGGGTTATTGGTCTGCAAATAAGCATGATTTTTAGGTTAATTTTGTTATTCAAAGGTGCTGTTTGGCTAAATGCACTTTAAGCCTACCAGTCTTTGTCAGGTGACGTCACATCCACCAAAGATGAAGTGCGTTATTGGTCAATTCGCCATTTTTATGGGTGAAACCGCCCCAAAAATAATCTGTGCGGACAAGACATAACCTTCCAAGCTTGAATCTTTCCCTTTTGTTTCAAAAATGGCTCACTGATGCTGTGTGAAAGGCTGCACCACTAATTTGAAAAGTTCAAAAGCCATTTTGAGCCGTTTGTTTCCACTGTCATACTTAGTAAACCTAGGACTAATATAGTTTGTTGATCTGTTATGTATAGATCAACATGGAACATTCTACCAGTCACTATTGTTCAGGCCCCCAGTAGAGCTAGTTTTAAGAGACTTTCAAAGGAACATTCTAACACTTCATCAGGAACGTAAAAACGTACTTTTCCTTACTGTTTTATGTGTGTATATATATATATATATATATGTATGGGCGTTTTTGTTTTAGTTTTAATATTGATATTTGATATTTGTTATTGAAGGGAAAATTGTATTTTCTTTTTATATACGTGTATTTCAACCTTGTATGTTTTATACTGTTCATTGTTGATCGAATTTGTTTTTTACGCATCGTTATTGTGTACTTTCTGTGTTGTTTGTTTCATGTGGACCCCAGGAAGAGTAGCTGCTGCATTGGTGGCAGCTAATGGGGATCAAAAGAAAGTAAAGAAAGTTTTGTTGCCAGGGGTTTAGCTATTAATGGCTATATTTTGAGTTTTTTTTAAGGGAAAAACAAATTTACACTCTTATATAAGCTGCACACAGTCTACTTTTCATTGTGTCAAAGTGTCATTTTGTCAGTGTTGTCCCATGAAAAGATATACTTATATATCTGCAGAAATGTGAGGGGGTGTACTCACTTTTGTGATACGCTGTATATGGATTTGAAAGCAGAGGTAATTATAAAAAACTTTTTTTTTCCCTCTGTTGACCTCTCCATTTATTTCCACGGCCCCTCAAAAAACTGATACATTTGAAAACTCTTGTGTTAAAACATAATTGCGTCTCAGTTGGCTCCAGGTGAGAGGAGACTGAGTCCACCTGAGTCAAGGTGACGCTGATGGCAGAGCTCCTGCCTGACTGGCTCAGAAATTGGTCGACTCGATACAAAAGAAGCGAGAAAACATACTGGATGGTTTGTTTTGTCTCTTCCAAGGCTGCAGAGGCGTTGGAAAAGGCTACCAGTTTGTTAAAATTCATTTCTCTGAGTTTTTGTCTACACAGGATATTTCCAATGACAAGAAATGATTTTTTTCTCCTCCAGTGGCCGGTCTGGAACTTTATTTTTGCTCAACTGAGAATCTATTTCCTGCTTTCATGTTGCTTGTTGTCAAAAGCACAACAGCAAAAGTGATTTACTTTAATGGCTTTTTTTGTGTTTTTGAGCCTGTCTTTTCAGCGAGACAGTGATCGATAAATTTAGTGCTGTGACAAAATAAAAAGTAAAACCAGGTTTCTTTGGCTGTTAAAGGATTGTATCAAGCAGATAAAATAGTTCTGGTTCGACCCAAAGAAGAATGGCTTGGATGAATAGCTTCCCTGCTGCCTTCTGCTTGAATATACATGTTAACAATTAATCCAGTATTGAATAAAACATTTCAAACAACATGCTTTTTGTCTTTTGAGTTTCTTTCTGGTAGAGATAAACCGCATGTTCCAATATTCCAATGCAAACCCACCAGACAGGCTGAGACACTTTTCATTTGGAGTGAAAAACACACGACAAGCTTTGACCCTTAACAGCAGAAGTTAAGAACTTTCTACAGGACATTTCCTCACCTTTAGATACAAGACAGAGTGACAGAAAGTCAATGCAAAGAGATTCTGAGATGGACTGTGTGACCTGACAGCACTCTTCGCTGTCACCTGACCATGGGAGCATGAGGATTTTATTAATGAGAGCAAGTAGATAAAAAACTGAACACCCTGAGTCTTACAGAGATTTTTTTAAACTTCAGTTCTGTTGTTGTGACAAATATATATTCATCAGCTTTGCTCTTTATGACCATGTCTGCAGAAAATCTTATGATGAGTGTGCTCCATGTGAGCAAAACTACTTTTATGCTTAAATATAATCCGTCAGCTACATGCATCTGCTGCTGTGGAAATGAATAAGTATGATTTAAGAAAAAAAATATATTGTAAAGAAAAATATTGATGACTATATAATTAATCATCAATATTTCCAGTGGTTTTGTTTTGGATTCTTGAAACCTTCATATATTTAGAGGGCACACACTTGATGACAAGGGTGTAGGTTTTGACATTGATGTGAACATGACTACTTACTTCAGTAATTGTGCATTGCATTATATTGTAGTGCGGACGACTGTGTAAAACTTTGCATTATTTGTAAATCACTACAAACACAAGCATATAGACGGCTCACAAATCAGCACTCCTGGCTTTGCAGCATGTAATAATTTCCTAAAAGTATGGATCAATAAAATCGCATGAACACTAAGAATCTGAGATTTTTTTGTATTTTTCTCAGCACATTGTCTTACTTTGTTTTTTTCAACTGTTGCTATCTGCAGCACAAATGCATGAAAAAAAGCAAAAATAACTTAAAAATGTGTATCTCTTTAGCAGTGAATATTTTGTTTTATTCGATATCTGTATTGTTAAGCCTCTACAGTTATATACCCTCACACAACCACACACAACCACACACAAATACACACACACACATGCATGCAAGCATTGCAAACAGACACAAATATGAATGTAAATATAAAAGACACCACTGATTGAAATCATAATATTCATATGGGTTTCTGGAAAAAAAATAGGTTGAGACACATGCACTGTCCCCTGTACAATCAAACTAATAGGTTGCAAGCAAGAAGCTTTTTCACAGAGATTGACAGCAAGGCTGGCCAATCACAAGTATGTTAGTGAGGAACCGGCAGAACCAATCGGAAAGCAATATTTAGGCTAGAGGCGGGACTTCTAGCAGTGACTGACCCTTCACGCACAAGTGCACCATTAATACTTGCGAAGGCTGGAGCAGTCTCAAAGACGCATTTTAGGGGTGATGCTGAAGTGGGAAGGGATTTAACCTTTTGTGTGCCACTTCACATGAGGTGCATTCTTCCCATCAACCTTCCTCATGATATTGGTGGGGACATTTCAGCCATCTTTTTGCAAGTATCACAGAAAGATTTGTCACTTCCTCTTCTGTCCATAGATTGTATATAGAATGGACAGTGTGGCTCCACCTTTTATGCCTTGCACAGCTTTGAAGCTAAAAGAACCCGTCACAGGAACCACCTTTACGCAGCCGGAGTCTGTGCAGTGGAGAGCTTAGAGAATCTGAGTGGAGCCAGGTGATGAGAAAGTCTAATTTCTTCTAGGCTCTCTTTCTCAAAGTGTCCTTTTACTCCTGAAAAACTACAGAACAACAGCAGCTGTCAATTGTTGCAAAACGTGACTTTAAAATCAGTTTGTGACATAATAATGATCGCTAAAACAGTTTCTCAGACAAAGAAGACTTGAATACTATGCAGCCAAATAGCATCTTTATATCAACACAGCACAAGGATGTGAGAAAGATTTCTGTGAAGTATATTCTTTTTTTTTATGTTTTAGATGTAGATTTGTCCTCAACTGCAGCCAGTCACATTAGTGTTGTGACGTTCATGGACGAACCGGTTAGAACGGCTCGTTAATATGAACGATGGGAACCGAGTCGCAGCAGGGATCCGTTCACCCCCCCATCCCCCCATCCCTCGCCTCCTGCCCCCCCCCCCAGTTACGTGGGGAGAGGAGCGCAGCGTAGCTCCGTGGTGCTGAAAATAGCATCATGCTAAGCTACGTTGTGTACGCTGCCCCCACGTGAGTGCACCAGTTAAAAAAAAACAAAAACATTTTCTATCAAAAATAACAGTTGTATAGAATTTGCTGTGATACTCAGGTACAGGCTGCTATTAACCCAAAGACAGTTCAGGTGTCCTTCTCAGGGTTTAACTTTTTTACAGAGCAACAAAACGCGTTTTAATAATTTCACTAAAATCTGTTTTGCACAGAAATTCATTGTAGCCTGCTTTGTTTTTTAATGTTTATATGCATTCAAGTCATGGTTTACACCTGTATAAAATACACAGAATTTGTCCAAGGGGTAATTCAAAATAGTGACATCACTGTCAAAGCAGATGATATGGCGCCACCCTGTGGAATATTTACAATGAATCCAGATCAGACTTTAAAATCTAATCCACACGTCAATCAGGTTAAAGTCAATATTTCAGAATAATTCAAACTCATATTGGTGGGATATCTAAATTCGTTCCTCCCAGTGATTATTTCCAAGATAAAATGAGTTAAGGCCAGGCCGGCTTCTTAAAACTTAATAAATATAAAAATGAGCTAAAGGAGCCAGTTTTTTGAACGGCTCTTTGAAAGGAACGGCTCACCAAGATCCGGCTCCTCTCAAAGATCCATAAATCCCATCTCTATTATTTACAGTCAATGCTTCCATCAGTCAGCTGAGTCATCTTGCATCTCGACTGGCTTTTCATTCGGTACATGTGGCATTTCACACTGAGCTCGGCTCTTATTGGAGCACCCCACACACTATAGGATTTCATGTCACAAATGTTAAACATGATCATTATTTACAACCTCTCCTTCTGAGGCTTTCTGTGCAGATTGGACCAAACCATTCTTAACACACCCCACACCACAAAACATCAGACATTATGTCATTTGAAAATATCAGATAATCAGACCTTTGCTGGTTTCGATTATCAGGGTTGATCTGGACAGAACACAGCCCCATTATCTTGAAGTCTCGACCCGTATTTCGCCTGTAGTTTACGCTTATTTGTTGAAAATTGCCAACCTCAGCTTTAAATCACTTCCACAGTTTTTTGTTCCATTCAAAATGAGCTCTAGTTTTGGAGGAGAAAGTGTTGACTCTATATTTTTATTAGAATAAGCAGAGGTTTTAGCTAATGGATACTTTAATTAGCTAAAATTTTGACATTCCATTAATCCTCCTTTTTTAAACATTATTAAATTTATTCAAAAACTTGTTGCCAACCCACAAGGAAGTGTGCCAGACTTTGAATTAATCCTGACATATTGGCCAAAAAGCATATTTGCAAACCCCGGGCTGCCAGGTGATGCACACTACTCCAAAAAAACCTTGTTCTCATCTTTCTTATATTGTGTGAGACAATAAAAAAAAAGGTAATGAGGAACATTAACTTCTCATAACAAATATTTAAACTGCCAGTGTTTTGATTAGAGGTCCACAAGGTGAGTTCTCTGGAAAGTGTATGAGCAACTATTTACCTTCCATTACGCCTCTGAGCCACAGGAGTCAGGCATCAGGGTTAAAGGAAATGTTAATGATGTTCCTCTACGGACGCTTGCATCCAGGAGCTATTTGGAAAGAAATAAAAGTTGTGCTTCATGCCAAAATGTGATACTCTGATATCTCAGTTTATGCATATCTTTTTCACTCTTGACATTGACAGAAGGCTAAGATGATGGTGTCTAAAGTTGAGGGTTGGTGGTAATGCGATGCAGGCAGTTATCACAGTATAATGTTTATTTCTGGATTTACACACATTGTTCCAGTGGTGTGTTGTGGACATTATTTAAACCAAGAAGGCCACAGGCTGATGAGGCTGTGGAACGTACAGGAAGCTATTGCTGCTCCATTCACACAGCTTTCCTGTAGTTACAGTCCCCCTCTCTTTTATAATACTTACCATTAACAAAGTCATTTGAGGTATTGCTTGTAGTGTACAACAATGCATAATGTGGAATTGATCTGATACCAAGTAAATAGTGCCAGAATTGCAGTTATCACTGGATACTTCTTACATAGAAAAGCAACTTGGCAGAGTTAATCAAGAATAAGACTCAAATGCAACAACTAATGTTTTTTTTTTTTTTTTTTTTTTTTTTTTTTTTTTTTTCAGTCAGAAAATAATCATGTAATTTTTTTTCTACTTTGTTGTGAAACAGTGTAATAGAATGTTCATTGACAATGGTAATTATTACACTCTAGCATTAAATTCATCATTATTTCAATCAAACAGCTTGCACAAACAGGTACATTAATTATTACAGGAGCATAAGAATATATAGGAAACAATATACTAATAATTTGGGGCAGCAATGGTGAACAACTTCCAGTCTAACAAAGTTGTTAAACACTGCATTTATAATATTTGCATCATTATCTAATTGCACATTTTCAGATACAATAAAATAATTTATTCAGGTTTATTCAGCTGCTTGAATACAGGTATTGTATGACTCTCTTAATATTATTAATCAAAATAGTTTTCTAAAATTACCACAATGAATGTCTTGTTGGTATTTTATTAGACATTTGCATAAGTTTGTGGTGTGGCCTCAGAAACTTATTTGTTTTCTCAAAACCTCACAGTTAGTGTCATTTGGTACTCACCTGTAAAAAGAAAAAAACACTAAACAAAGCTCCTCTCTGCCATCATGGAGCAGGCAGTGTGTTTCTCACAGTTGAGCAGGGAGGAGGCGAGGGGTACAGAGTGCACATGAGCAAAGTGAGCGAGAGGAGAAACCGAAACTTAAGTATTGATCTCACCTCGCAAGTACTGATCGATACTGATACTAATGTTGGTATCAATATCTTGGGTTGATTCACCCATCACCAATAGCTTGCAAGCTGTAGCTCTGCTATGCAGCTAGGAGGGGCTAACATGTGCTAACATAAGTGACAATTATTGTAATAAATGCTGAATCTGATTTTATAGTTGTTGGATTAGTGACCTCCATTCTCCATGAGCATGGGTTAAACCATTGACTGTATATAGAATGTACAGCATGCTTCCGCCTGTCACCGTTCTACGATTTTGAAGCCAAAAAAACCTGTTTCTAAAGTAAAAAAGAGAAATAAAAATATTTATTTCTTCTTCTTCAGAAGGTTTAGTCTCCTTTTGGCTCTCTTTCCCGAAGTTTCTTATATCCCCGATAAAAGCTGTCAACTATCGTAAAACGAAACTTATATCGCGGTAACGTCCAATAACTAATGAGAAACCAACTTCTCAGAAAAAAAAAAAAAACACCTGAACACCATGCAGCCAGATGACATCATCATACTACCTTAGTGTAAGGATGAGAGAAACGTTTCTATGAGGTATCGTAATTTTTTTAAGTTTTCCCGGCTCATATCTGGAATACATGGGGGGGCGGGGCTTATGACCTATACTGCAGCCAGACACCAGGGGTCGGGGCTTATGACCTATACTGCAGCCAGACACCAGGGGGCGGGGCTTATGACCTATACTGCAGCCAGACACCAGGGGGCGGGGCATCTGCTGGAGGCTTCAGTTTGAGCCGAACGTCGTTACGTCCACTCATTATACAGTCTGTGGGTTAAACAGGGGCAGAAAAAGATTGGGGAGGTATTTGCTGGAGGGACAGTGTGTCTGGTTCCTCTATCTTTATCTGTCCTGCTTGCCCTCTCCTGGCCACATGTTCTTGTGCATCACTGAGCAATCCTCCTTTTCCCTCCATCACTGTTTCCTAACTCTCCCTGCATCTTGAACCCTCCAGCTGTTTAGCAGAACTACAGCTCACCTCTATACTCGGAGCGCTGTTGTCAATTGTAACTTCATCATTACAACTGTGAGTGAGGAAGGAACACAGTTGATTTAAGGGCCTGCAAAGCATCGGAGGGTTACATGAGGCACAGCTGCAGACCCCTGACAGTATGTGCTGCACAAATCACCTGTGTGAATAATTAATAAGAGATGCACTGTTTGATATTGCATGGATATTCAATGCACTACGCTGAGTAAGATATCTAGCTTGATATACCGCCACACCGTCTCAGTATTAGAAATGATCATGATATAAATCTTTCTCATCTCCCCAGCATGAGTTGGTAAGTTGTCCCTGAAAGCCTTTGATGATGTCAGCAGCTTTGCTCTCCTGCAGTAAGCTTTTCTGTTTAAAATGTCTGTTTTTCCATAATCTCCAGAACTGCTGACCTTTTTTCACATTCATGCTGTCAGAGCAGGTTGGACTCTCTGTCTGCTGAAAACTGCTTCTGTGAAGTATGGGACTCTATGGAAATAAAGGAAAACAAAGATTGGGTAAAACATTATTCAAATGAATGTCTTAAAATAACACCAACTGTGGTCCTTTGTAAAAAATTTCTTTCTGTCTTTTCCATCAGCATTTTTGACTTTTTTGCCTCAGTGCACATGAATTTCACAGAGCGCAGAACGACCAAGTAATTCCAGCTTCATTCTCATCATTCTTCGAGACATAACCTTGACACGACCTTGACTATCATGGAGCTTAGATAACAAAATTTAAATCAGTCTTACATTTTATAAATCATGGCAGGAGGCACATTCAGGTGTTTTTTTTTTTACAGAGGTGACCCAACCAGGGAACTAGAAATATGTTCACACTCACATAAATGACTGGTATTCAGGCTTTTTTGTATTAAAAAGGCATTATAATGGTTCAGCTCAAGTAAAACAACAGCTAGTTCATAATTTCTGCTTGATTCTTTGAGAGCTCAAAAATGATTGTCCAAAGAACAGATCTGTTTTTAAATCATTTTTAGTCTTAAAAACATGTTTGTTAAGGTATTTACTGGAGGATATTGTGGGGAGGTTTACTATAAAATGTTTTGATTACTCATTTTTGTGCACCTGCCTTATAACAAAGATATTCAAAGTCTTTTTCTCAGTTGAAAATATTCTCAAAAAAAATTGGTTAATTTTGGCCAAAATACACCATAGATCTCCAGTCCAGCTCCATCAAAGCATAAGATCAGATAAGTTTCTGTTCAAGTCAGTGTGTCAACTCACACTGGATCAGCTCCATTATGGTGCAGCTGCTTCCCCGCTCCAGCAGGTCTCAGAAGATACACATACCTCTTAAATTTGCCAAAGTGATGCAATGATTTACAAGAAGCAGATCGAGCTGGACAGGAAGTTGTGCACAGAAAGCCTAAAAACGAGCCAGTGACTTTCAAAATAAAACTACCTATGTCAATGCTAGGTCATCTTCAGCTTGACTCTAACAACAAATCAACGTGTAATGTGCAGAGCCAGGTCTGCTGTTATTAGATTTTGAGGTTTTACAGCAAACATGAGCAAAAAGAGGCAGTGGTGAGCACAGGAGGGAGCCAAAGCCTCGGAAAAGTACACTAAAGAGCTGTCCTTGGAGCCAAAACATGAGGGCTTAAGTTCTTAGGTGTCAAAACATGCCCAGAAGGACTTGCTGAAGTGCCCCTGTGGGAGCCAAAATATATGCTTAACTTGCCTCTTGGAAGCCATAATGTGCTCTAAATTGTCCTTTCGAGAAGCCAAAATGTACTCAGAGCTGCCTTCTTGATACTTGCACCCTAGTGCCCTCTAGGGTGCCAAAACACAGGTGCTGAAGTGCCCCTGTGGGAGCCAAAATAAATGCTTGACTTGCCTCCTGGAAGCTATAATGTACTCAAAACTGCCCACTTGAGAGCCAATACTTGCACTCAAGTGCCCTCTAGGGTGTCAAAACACAGGTGCTGAAGTGCTCTCTTGGGAGCCAAAACTTGCACTTGACTGCCCACTTGACAGCCAAAATGTGCACTTAAGTTCTCTCTTGGTAGCCAAAATGTGCTCTAAAGTAACCTATCATGAGCAGAAACTTGTGCCTAGACCTTCTCAGGAGCCAAAGCTGGCTGGCCGAAACAAGTGCCCTCAAGAGTCCTCTTGGGAGCCAAAATAAGTGCTAAACTGCCCTCTGTTACACTGAACCAGACAAGGACTCAAAAGCAAGACTCGACACAAAGGCTCAATCTCACGAGGTTCTAGTCAGGAAAAGTTCACTGTCACAGGAAGGATGAACAAACAGGCAAAGGAATCCAAAACAGCTGGAAAAAACTAAGTCGAAAAAATCCAAACAGGGTTCAAGATCTAACTAGGGACTAGAGCAAAAAACGCAAGTCAGCAAACACGAGGAGGGACAAACTGGCAGGGAAGGGAAGGGAAGGACTGGGGAGACTAAATACTCAGAGGAGGAGACAAAGACACACAGGTCTGGAAGTGGATATCTGAAAGAGACACAGGGGTAAGTAACAAAACAATCAGAAAACATAAGATAAGCAACATAAGGGTAAAATAATGCGAAAACGATCATAAAAACCTATAGTCATGACAACCTCTTGGGGGCCAAAAGGTGTATAAAGTGCCCTCTCAGGAGCAGCAATGCAAGCTAAACTGTTCTCTTGAGGGCTAAAGCATGATTGACTTCCTTCTTGCCTTTATTAGACTTTTTGCACCTGTCCTTCATAAAGTTTTTGCATGCCACTGATGCCAAAGATACTGGACTGATCTGGTGTAAGTTGACAGGTGTGATGATTCTCTTCTTGGTTGTTTATGTGTTCAGTTCTTAGTTTTAGGCTTTGGGTTTTGTATGTTGACTTTTGCTCTTTAGTGTGTGTTGTGTTTTTCTCTTGTGTGTTGTGTTCTGGTTTCTTGTATTTCCCTTGTTTCATTTTTGTACTTTTTCCTTGTGTTTTTCCTCTTGGTTGAGTTCTCCTGTTGCTCCTGAGTTTCCATCCAGTTTGACTGCCCCTCATGTGTCACACCTGTGTTTGATTGGTTCTTTGTCTATTTAATCCCTGTCCTCAGTTCAAGTCAGCGTCAGTTCAATGTAGTGTCAACCAGTGTCTCTGTCTCTAGTGTCTGTCGTTGTTAGAGTTTGGTTTCTCAAAGTTTGAGTTTTTTTGATTTTGTGTAAAATCTGCACTTGGGTCTGCCACGTCTGTTTTTCCCGAGCGGCAACCTCCGGTCTGAAAAAATGAGACAACACGGAAGTGCTGAAGCTGCTGTTCCTCCAGTGACCGCTTGAGGCTGGCTCCAGAAGCACCAGAAGTCCTGTACAAGCAGACGGGAAAAAGGCCATTTTCAGAGCCTAAATCAGCGTATTTAAAGCTGGTACAAACTCTGTCTCCCATCTGGATCGCTAATTTCGCTAACGGCTCCCACTGTGAGGGGGGTGAATTTTTTTTCTAACTCGGCCGTTTGGAAGATATTAGGATCAAGAGCTTACCCAATCAGAGCCACAGCTCAGATCACGTGACTGACGGGCGCCCAATGGCTGTGAGTTTGGGTACTCGTCACTCGTCCCATTTCCAATATGGCTGCGCCCGCCGTTTAGCCTCAAAACAGAGCTGCAGTAACAGACGGGTGACGTCACGGAGACTACGTCCATGTTTTATACAGTCTATGGTTTTTCCCCACTTCACCCCCTGACAAGAGGTTGGTGAGAGCATGCAGGTGTAATAAAACCTGTGCCTGAGATACATCCACTGTATTACTGGTGTTGAACATAGTCTTAAGAGTTCATTTTGACAGAAGTCCGACAGCAAAGAGCCAATTGTAGTTGAAGACTTTGGGACGGCGACTGAGGCAGCCAATTGGATTTTCAAGATGGACCAATGCTGTCCATGACCATCCCTCTGAGAATAGCATATAAAAACATTATGACCTGTAACACAACCTATCAGCCACCTCGAGTTCTCTCGATGTTACTTTTGACTGACTGTCGACACTATAAATCAAAACTATGTTGAACTATTGTTCATTATCTGTCTAAAAGGCAGTCCTCAACAACTCAGGTCATAGGTTACACAATATTTAAACACAAGGGCGTCAGTTTGTTTTGAAAAGTGGGGGGGGGGACGATAGCTATTTGCAAAATGATTTTTGAGAGGTGCTGGGGATGATGACGACTACTTAAAGTAAGGCTATATTAAAATGCATCTACCCTCTATTTGCAGTAGATCAGTTTCACCTGGGACATAATTCATAGTGGGACAATAGTTCATAATAAATGTGAAGGAGATGTGTTTTTAATCCCTGTTTTTAATCGACCATAGTTCCTCTGATTATGAATCTGGTCTGAGTAGGTATCTTTTTAATTTCAGGTGGTCATACTCTTTTCCTGATAATTTTCTGTTCAAAAATGCTTCAGACAGCGTTGGATTTCTAAACAAGGGTTCTTAACAGTTCTTCGGAGTTGAAGGAGACTCTACGCGCCCCTATGTCATCAGTAAACAGGCTGTAAACAGTCCAGTGGTGATTACTCGATGAGACTGCAAAGGAAGCTCAGCTTTCCCTGAAACGGAAGAATAAAGTGGTGAACTATTTACCGCTGTGTGTACATTTCACTGACTAATTGTGCGCAAGAACGCGTTCATCTTTAGCTCAGAATTAGCGACTTATCACAGGAAATAGACACGACTTCCTTCTCACTCATCCCTGCAGCTCCAGAGTTTTCAGACGCTGAGCTTCTACAGAATTCAATGCGGAAGCAGGAAGTGGGTTGTTCCACTGCGCAAACAGGACGGTCATTGGATAAATGCTGGGCTTTGTCCCGCCCATCGGAAGCTCAGCTTCTATGGGGGTCTAAGGGGCAGTGGGCGGGGCCTGACACTCGGCTTCTGCATGATGATTGGATGATCTGTTTGAGGCGAATCCCTTTTTGAGTAACAGCGAAATGAACGAATCAGTGATCTTAAAGTATAAACTTCCACCAGATCGAAGTTTGTCATTCTGTTGTTCTGAACTGATGCAGAGACTTTACAGAGCCCCAGAGACTTTGTCTTTGTTAAAAACGAGAAGAAACAGACAGACCACAGCTCAGACTGTGTGAACATGTGGCTGCAGTGGAAGCTGGTATAAGTGCGCAGCGCTGACGTTTAGTGGCAAACATGTTTTGAGTGTGTATTAAGGGTTGCACATGAGGGGGGCAAACTGACGTCTGGCAAAAAGTGGGGGGGGCACGTCCCACCCGTCCCCCCCTAAACTGACGCCTATGTCTAAACATCTATTCTACCATTTTTCATGCATTGTATATTCTTAATGGGAGTACTTTTCTACAAATAATGCAAATTATGATTTAATTTAATATATTCCCTTTTCTCCACATTTTTTATTGATGTTTACTGGTGAATATGGTATGGAGAGTCGTTGCTGTGATGGTCAACAAAGCTATCTGCTTTGCCCAAAGGATCCTTATAGTAAGATATGTGCTAAAAATCCAGAAATTATGCAAAACAATGACACTGTGCTGCAAATGAAAAAAACTGGGCTACAAATCTGTAAATAATACATATTCATAAACCTATAAACTGGATCATCTTATACGGCCCATGTCAGAGACAGAAAACTGGTACCAAAGAAGGAGGAAGACTACAAATAAAGGGCTACAAATATTGGAAGTCCTCGAGGCCACCGGGGGAGCTTATTAGTGATGTACAAGGTTTATTGGACTTTTGCATATATTTATTTATAAGCATGGATTCAAAGCCTGTTTCTCCCAATAAAGATCTTTGAGGCAGTGACTGATTTAGAGCCCATATTGCTGGTGTACATCTCCTCAGGAAAAATAACATCTATGAATTCTCCTAACGTTGAACTACAGCCCCCATCATATTTAGCAAAGGTAGAATTTGTCAAACATTCACATTACGACTTAAAAGCATCACTGTTATCTGTGTACATCATGGTCTAAGAAGATGCAGTATTAAAAAGGAGAAAGAAACACCTGGGTAATGGCCTCTGTCCTCTCCCTGTAAACCAAACATGTGATCTCACCTGATTCAATCTTTTATTCATAACCCCACAAACATACCATGATGCACATATCAAAGGTGTATTATACATTTTTGTTTTGCATGTGGGAGCTGACTGCGCCACGCTGCCTTTCAGCTGCTCATGTGTATCCCCGCTTGTATTTGTTTTTGTTACTTGGGAATACATTACNGTGCATGAGGAGGCTGCAAATGAGGGAAAAGAAAAAAAAAATCTTTTATCTGGATGATGCATAATTAATGTTCAGTTTGTTTACAGTAATTATAAAACTATGTATGTAGAACGCATGGGGAATGACTATTTGTCCCCAGGTTTAGAATCTGCTGGCTCAAACATTTTACATGTTTTCAAGAACTGATTAAGGACATTAGTGTTTGAGCAGCGTGTTACATAATCAGGCGTTTACTTCTAGTTTATCTGTTGCTTTTCACCCATCTTGCAGCTTTACACTACAAGCATAGAGCATCATGTTTACGTAGATCATTTTGAATTTGAACTGCGCTGTGCCTTATTACTGTGCTACATCAAATTAGTCATTAACCCTCATTTATTACACTGCCTGGCCAAAAAAAAAAGTCGCCACATGGATTTAACTAAGCAAATAGGTATGAGCCTCCTATTGGATAATTACTGCATGGGTGATTATCTTTCAGCTGGAAACAAGTTATTTAACCCCAACTGGTGCAATGAGTTGCTTCTCATTTCCTAAACAACCATGTTGAAAGACACATCCTGTGGTCGTGGAAAAGATGTTAGTCTGTTTGAGAAGGGTCAAATCATTGGCATCAAGCAGAGAAAACATCTCAGGAGATTGATGCAGAAACTACTAAAATTGGGTTAAGAACTGACCAACATTATTAAAAACTGGAAGGATAGTGGGGACCCATCGTCTTCCAGGAAGAAATGTGGCCAGAAAAAAATCCTGAATGATGGTGATCGGTGATCACTTAAACATGTGGTGAGATCAAATGGAAGAAAAACAACAGTAGAACTCAGGGCTGTGTTTAATAGTGAAAGTAAGAGCATTTCCACACGCACAATGAGAAGGGAACTCAAGGGATTGGGACTGAACAGCTGTGTAGCCTTAAGAAAACCTCTAATCAGTGAGGCTAATGGGGAAAAAAAGGCTTCAATTTGTTAGCCTCGTATTTCTAACCTGAGACCTCGTTACCTTCTTCCAGTACACCAGACTACTCAGGTCTAAATGGGACAAGGTCTCACTACCCGCGTAGTCCCATTCTTCTCTCCGTCCACTTCACTACGTGGGTAGTACGGATCACGGATGACATGTTCGGACACCCCCGTCACGATACTACTGGGGTTGCTGCAGTTGCTCAGGTCGAGGTTCAGCAACAGTATGTTCCCAAAGAATGAGGTCAGCTGACTACCTGAATACACTGAATGAGCAGGTTTTTCCATCAATGAATTTTTTCTTCCCTGATGGCACGGGCATATTCCAAGATGACAATGCCAGGATTCATGGGTGAAAGAGTGGTTCAGGGAGCATGAGACATCATTTTCACACATGGATTGGCCTCCATAGAGTCCAGACCTTAACCCCATTGAGAATCTTTGGGATGTTCTGGAGAAGACTTTGTGCAGTGGTCAGACTCTACCATCATCAATACAAGATCTTGGTGAACAATTAATTCAACACTGGAAGGAAATAAATCTTGTGACATTGCAAAAGCTTATAGAATCAATGCCACAGCAAATGTGTGCTGTAATCAAAGCTGAAGGCGGACCAACAAAATATTAGAGTGTGTGACCTTTTTTTTGGTGGTGACTTTTTTCTTGGCCAGGCAGTGTATATTTATCCCCATTTCATATTCTAAATACCCTCGTCTTTATATAATATCAGCTGTTTTGACACAGATAAGAACTAATCATCTTCAGATCATCTGATACAAGGATTTCTACTCTTCTCACTGCAGAGATGAGTGTTTATTTCACATTTTTCAAAGCACCTAGCACCCACAGCTGAGAAGGAAGCAAATCTCTTTGCGGATCGTACACATCAATCAATACTTACTCATCCAACTCTTGAAGTGAAGAGTAAGTTCACACTAAATCTGCTTCTTCAGCATTTCAACCACATTCTGTCCTCTCTATCCCAAGATACAGTCAAGTGTTGTTTCTTCATAAACAGATGAAAAAGTCAGAGGAAAATCTGTAAAGTTGAACTGCAGGTCAGAAAACAACAAAGCACAGCCATGTTCAGTTATGTACCAACATTTCTATCAATTCTGGATGAAAAGAAGATGTGTTATTCAGGTGTGATCCTGAGAAAGTATGTGTTCTATATAACAAATATAGAAGGATACTGTAGAAACTCTCAGAGGTGAAGGACTGAGGGAGTCAAGGTGTGATGTGTGTATGAGTGTGTGTTATCAACAAGTCTAGTTTACCTTTGAACCTATCAAGTTTCACATAATACTTTTCTTTGTGAATTGTATTTGATATTCTGCTTACACTTCAGTTAACCCTTGATGAGTTCATAAAGAAGCTTGAAAATATAAATTTACTAAGTTCAACTGGCTCTGAGTTTGCCTGACAGAGAGCAGTGTGAGGTTTCATGAGGATGATTATCAGTTAGATTCACCCTATATACACAGTTGCTGCCTGAAAGTTTGTGAACCCTTCAGAAATGATGGGTTTTGTTTTTGGAAAAAAAAAAAAAAGAAAGAAAGAAAACATTACGTATGACTTCATCATACAAACATCTCAGTCTCAATCTGCAAAGCATGCCTTTCAAAATATGGACACAGAAAAAGAGATATATTGTTACTATTTAATTCATCAAATGTGTTTTATTTTACACACACACACACACACACACACACACACAAAAAAGTTACTTATGCAAAAGTATGTGTGAACCCTTGTGTTCGTAGCTTGTTGCACCTCCTTTTGCAGCCATTACTTCAACCAAACGTCTTCTGTATTCACTAACCAGTCTCTCATTTCTGCTCAAAGGATTTTTGCTAACTTTTTCTTGCAGTGTCCCCGGGTCCCCCAACAATCCAATCAAATTAAGGTCTGGACTGTGACTTGGCCAATCAAGAGTACGAATCCTCTTTCTCTGAAGCCGGATGATGTGTTACACCTGTGTCCATTACCTACTTGATTTAACCAGTGCAGCTGGGGCTAATGCACTGACACTAATTCCATGTTTCATGTAGTCTTTGGGCTACATAAACAAGTCCTGATTAAATAAAAAAACACATGCAGTTCACAAACATGGATCTGGCATTTCATACATAAAAACTTGTGATAACAAAATAAGAGAATCATAGTAAAACAACAGCAATATATCAACTGATCAAGGGCTTCAAATACTTTGAAGCAGCACACACACACACACAAACACACACACACATCAGACTTTCACTCGTTAATTCCAATCCAATCAATTGATTACAATATAAATAAATAATGAATAAAAATGTTACTTCGAAAATTTAACCAATTTCCTCACAGTGAAGTGATGAGAAAGTGAACATTAAACTCAGTGTGTGCATATCACCAGAGCATTTCTAGCCCCTGGTATCACCTCAAAACTGGATATGCAAGCTTTTGTCTTGTGTGCATTTATTTAGTTTTTTAATTTATCTGCTATTCGTGATAGGTGAGGCCTGATAAATATATAAACTTGACTTGGTCTTTGTAAAGCAAATCATGAATTTAGTGTTGATGGGTACACTGTTTGCAGAAATGTAATGTCCAAATATGTGGACACTGGGTCTAAAGAGGTTAAGATCTGGCGTTGGTGCATTAAGTCTTGTGAACTCTGCCTGCTTGGAAAGTCACAATGTTCTGAACTGCACTTTACATTTAAATATATTTATATACAAACGATAAAGATATTTTCTTGGCTATAGCTTAAGCATTTTTTATTATTATTTATTGATTCAGTCATCTACCAAAATCCATCTGATCAGAAAAATGATCATTTTTTTGTTAAATACAGATATGTAATGAAAATACAACTGTTCAAAAGCCTTTAATTAATTTGATTTTTTTCTTTAAATAATGCACAAACTACTGAAGTTTTCTCAGCTACCTCAAATATGTGGAGTTCTATGGTTTGCACAAAAACAAAAAAAGAACGAACACCTTGATGAGTTGTTTCCTGCCACCTCCCTTCCTCTGTGTCTGATCGCTTGACAAAATCCTTTAACAGTAGGTTTGTTAAAGACATTCAAATAACACAAATGACATTTTTAAGTGTCACACTTCATATCAAGTTCTCTCATTGTGAGATTTGGGAGTAGATGAGGCTCAGGAAAAGACATGACTTTATGCCAGGATCTGAATCTGAGAGAGTGTAGAATGACATCAAACTGTAGAATGTTATAATGAGGAGTTGCATGTGGGTCAATACATGAACCACAGGTAGTTATTGGTAAATATTGAAGGGTGCCTTTCTTCAGAGTGTGAGGATGTATTTGCTGTTTTGTTGTTGCAAAAGCTTCAGCACTTCTTCTTTGTTTGGGACAGAAGATTTTTCTCTTTCCATGTGAAATACAGGTGGTAAACCCATCATCAATATGTTGTCCCAAATTTTCAAAAATGCATAATGAGACTTCTTAATAATAAAATCCGCTTTGACTTTAATCTTCCATTGTTTAATACAGTGTTCTGCATTTATTAGTCAGACAATGAAGCTGGAACTCAACTTTTATGCATCTGAGAACAACAATCCCATAACACTTTACGATGCATTTACTGACCAAATCTGTTGTTTGACTGCTCAGTGTGCCAGTGATAGATTTTAGTGTCTCCCTTTTAAAGAAGAAGAAATTGCCCTACAAGAGCAGTATCAAATATTAGAGCATATCAAAGGTATCATAAGCAGCCAACAGTTCATTAATCAGGCAAAGCAACAACCTCCAAAGAGGCCCTTGATCTGGAGCGTTCAGTCAAACACTTAAATCATCGCCCGGACTGTTATTGAAGCTGGGTGCTCACCGCTGGTTGGAGCCATGGAGGAGAGGTTAGCCCGCTACCACGGCGACCAGCTCAGGGGTGATGTATTTTGAGAGGAGAGGGCAGGGGCTCAGCTGTGGTTCACTGCCTCCACCATGTGCAGAGGTGACGGATGATTCCTACCTGGAGAGCTGAGCAGCTCCATCTGTAACATGTCAGAGCTGGAGCACTGCACATCTGAGAGAGCAGGCTGTCTGGGCTCCTGCACGGGCACACCATGACCACCTCTGCCCTCTGTGCTGCGTGCGCACGTGACACTTTTCCCTCCTGCTCCACCGCTCGTTCTTTTCTCGGCCCTCACAGGGTGTAAATTCCAGAGATTTGAGAAATAAGGTTTGCCAGGAGCGGATGATTTCTTCTCCTTTTTTGTTTTTGGTGAGGTCGAACCAGGTTGTGTAGTTGCAGACTAAGATACAAGGTGCTTTACTCCTTTTACATGTCTGGTTGTGTGTCATGTTAAGGAGATCTATCACCTTTCAGGGTCAATTCACAAAGGGTTATTCAACCTCTGCCTTCTTTTTTCTGCAGTTTTGCCGAGATTCTGGATGAGTTATGTTAGTTTCTCCATCTACTCTACATGTGTGACAGCACCAAGGTTCTTTTTTGGTCAGAGCATGATACATCAATCAGCACAGAGCAGACTGACTCAAACAGGAAATCATGCACCAAAATAACATTACAATACATTTCCCAACCAAAAAAGAAAAAGTGGCCTCGTGTATTAAACTAGGTAAAAAGGTAAAAGCCTCCTATTGCATAATAACTGCATGGATGATTATCTTTCAGCTGGAAACAAGTTATTTAACCACACCTGATGCAATGAGTAACTTCTCATTTCTTAAAAAACCATGTAGAAAGACACATCCTGTGATTGTGGAAAAGATGTTTGTCTGTTTAAGAAGAGTCAAATCATTGGCATGCATGAAGCAGAGGAGATTGATGCAGAAACTACACAAATTGGTTGTTTTCAAATTGTTCCCAAAGAATGAGGTCAGCTGACTACCTGAATATACTGAATGACCAGGTTATTTCATCAATGGATTTTCTCTTCCCTGATGGCACGGGCATATTCCAAGATGACAATGCCAGGATTCATGGGGCTCAAATAGTGAAAGAGTGGTTCAGGGAGCATGGAATTGGCCCCCACAGAGTCCAGACCTTAACCCCATTGAGAATCTTTGGCATGTTCTGGAGAAGACTTTGTGCAGCGGTCAGACTCTACCATCATTAATACAAGATCTTGGTGAAAAATTAATGACACACTGGATGGAAATCAGTCATGTGACATTGCGGAAGCTTATCAAAACAATGCCACAATGAATGTGTGCTGATATCATAGTTAAATGTGGTCAAATGAAGTATTAGAGTGTGATTTTTTTTTTTTTTGGTCAGGCAGTGAACCAGGCTTATATTTTCAAAAATGAATCACTTTCCCCTAAAAGTTAAAAAATTAAAAAAAATAAATAGAAAATTAAAAAAAGATAACAAGTAGTCCAAATGTTCATTTTTTTTGCACACACAAAATTAATTAACTGAAACTTCAGGGGAAAAAGACAAGATAACAAACAAGACTATCTCCTCATAACCGCTCTACTTTACCTCAATGAAAATAAACAAAAGAAAAAAAATAAAAATCTTCATACGACCCCTTAACTTGAAGCAGGAGACAAAAAAATGTCCAAAAGCTGTTTTAAAACTGAGTTCTGTTGCACCACATGGAACTCATCCGGTAAAAAATGATGAATAATTCAAAGAAGTGTTGGAGTGGTTTCACGGCTCCGTTATATATGATGCAAGGGGTCAGGTGATACTGTCAGCGCTGCACTGAGCAGTCGTCAGACCCTCTGCAAAGACAAGACTTGGTATTCAGAGCTAACCAGCCATGAGCAGCTGCTGGCTGACTCTGTGTCTGTCTGTGAGTCTGGTGCAGCTTTGACAGCAACTAGAAGTAACATTTAAGGCCCTTTGAGAGACTCGCTGTGTGGGATTCTGTGCTGTAGCTCTGGAAGTAGTTCTACTATGAGACTCTGTCAGGCATCTCTGTCTTTGGGGGGCTGCCAGTACTCACATTCAGGAGATGTCTGTCTTCTCTTATTGGGCCAAAGACTGCCAGTACTCACATTCAGGAGATGTCTGTCTTCTCTTATTGGGCCAAAGACTGCCAGTACTCACATTCAGGAGATGTCTGTCTTCTTTTATTGGGCCGTGTCTTATTAGTGTCTCTGGATGGTGCTGGAGATGGAAATGTCTATGTAAGGGATAATGTACAGAAAGCGTGCAGTTATGCAAATTAGATTTCTGACAGGGGCAAGATAAGTCCTCAACATGAAGCTCTCTGGATGTGTGCTCCTGCTTATTACCCAGCTACCAACCAAGGACATAAATGCATTGATATTCATTTTATGAATACTTCTTTCAAAACGATTGTATTCTCTAAAAAATTACAGCTAAAAATATGTATTCCTCAGCATCCTTGTAAGATACATTAACACTTAACTGAACATTTATATTCATGGTTAAGTCAAAAAGTGAGCCTGCTTATTTATCATCATTAATATTAAATCTCTGTCCTTTTGTAGGTGAGAAAAACAAGTTTTGCAGTAATAATAATGGAAATGTGTCCTTCCTCATTCAGCTCTCTATCTGGAGGCTTCACATTTAAAACATGTTAAAAACAACCAATTTGAAGTTGTACTCCCTCACAAAGCGTCCCTGCCTTGGGTGGTGACTCTTAAATGAAGCCTTGTTAGTGTCTGACCCTGGAGGAGACTCTCACAGGTGGGAAACCATTAAGATAAATCACTGATGACAACAAATACCATATAGCTGCCTGCTTTCAATTTACATCTGCTCCCCCACTACTCTCCAAGCTCAAGAACATAATGAGCACAAACAACTCAGAGGAAAATTAGATAAATGAGGACTATAATTGTGTTTGGAATTACAATTACTGTTATCACGGGCCTTTTGTTGCAGGGACTTAGAGTTTCCAGATGTACAAACGGGAGAGGCTGCCATTCTTTGAGCCGTTTGGATCAAACCTGTTCTCGGCCTCCAGCTCTGTCAACTTGTAATTACTTATTTTTATTGTCCAATTATGGCTTGAGCTAACAAAAACAGGTAGTTTCTCCTGAAGTGTGCAGCACTCAGATGACTCATGCAGCTTCAGGGGAAGTTTGCTCATCAACAGGATTCATGCTAGGATAAAAAGTAACCAGATCTGGATATGTCCTTCATATATCTACCTATTCTAACCACTACACTTTAATTTAATGTATCTGGAGATCATGCACTGAGCATTGTACAATCACAGTTCAGTCTTTGCATAAATGTTAACACTGCAGGTCTCTCATGTTCTGAAACACAGGGATATTTTGAAGGATTAAGTCATTAATTTCTGTCATATAATCTAATTTTTGCAATAAAGCTGGATGACTATGAGGGCTATAACTGCCAGGGCAGAAAGGGGTGTGACAAGAACAGTGACTGCAGCATTAAAAAAAAAGTACCCAGACTAATGACTAATAATTACAGCATCTTTGCTCCAGCTGCATTGACTTTTACAATTCTTATATTAATTTGTTTTATATGAACCCTCTGAGTTTATGTGAACGCTCCCTGTTTATTGAAGTCCGATACCAGATGTCTGCGATACCCTGCTAATGAAGCAAATAAATGAACGGAGAGCCTGATGATGGATCCTGGGTCGTCTTTTAATAAATAGGCTTCCTTTTAACAACAGGCCAGTCTGGTGTGTGCTTATTAAAAAGTTGCCTCGCCATCGATCACTTACTTCTTCAATGTAGAAACTCTGTTCAAAAAGCATCTATTATACTAAACATGAGAACAGGGAGACAGTTTGTTCAAGCTGTTCAGATTCAGATTCATTATTGTTAGTATTAAATCAGTGGGGAGGATCATAACAGTAGAAACAGCTCTGATTTCTACACAAACACAGGCACGAATCTACATGAAAACTTCTATTTCATGTAGCAGTTTGCTGTTTCTATGCAGATGCATTCAGCCTTCTCTTGGACTAATTGAAGGATATGCTTTCTGCATTCGATTTCAAAGAAATAGCACCACCCCTTGGTAATTTGTCTTAAATTAGGAAGTCTTTTAATCAAACCAGAACTTTATGTTTAACTCTTTAATAGTACACAACTGCTCTCCATAAATCCTTTACTGTTGTTATTGTTGCAATATGCCGCTCAAGTGGCAGCTTGTTGCAATAGTTTCCTCTTCCTTACGGAAAAATACACTGCACCCGTATGCGTTGCATCTGCGTAGCGGTGCGTGTTGACTGCATTTGTCAACTCACACCAGCTGCGTGTTACGTCCGCCAACTGCAGGGCTGATAGACAGTTGGTGTCGCGAGATCTAGGAGATCCCGTGCCCCTCACTTTATAGATAAGTCTCTCTTCATTCATATTGGACATAAAAATCATAAATTTGCTTAATCCTAGCGTGCCTCCACTCATTCTGTTTTACCATCCTCGAAGTCAAGCTAATTACCATCTATTTTTGGCACAGTTTGTTTTATTTTGAAAGTCACTGGCTCTTTTCTGTGGTTTCCGGGCACTACTTCCTGTCCTCGATCGTGAATTAATGCAGCACAAGTGCATTGTCCGGCAAAAATAGTATAGCTGCGAATTACTTGCATTTTGCCTAATTGATTTTTTGCTGTGACGCAGGAGACAGAACACAGACGGATGCGATGTATTTTAGCTGTTAGTCCTTTTTTCTATTTTTCCCTTATCTTTTTAGTCCCCTGTACATATGGTGTCTTTCGTCTTTTTTATGGCTTATTTGTTGGCCATAAACACCAAACTGGTTGCGTTTAAAGTGGTGTTTGTTCTATTATTGTTCCTGTGTTTATCCTGAGATCCGGATAACTGGTGCTAGGCCCGTTGTTCCCCACAAGCTGAGCTAAGAAGAGACGATACCTGCCTGTTTTATAATCTATTGTTGTGAAGAATGTAAGATCTGTCTCCGATAAGATGGACAAGCAAGCAGTACAACCCCAACAGAGGGAATACTGGCAGAGAAGCATCAAGCTTTTTCACAGACACACGGCTAATGGAGCTAATGCCACACACCATCACCACATTGGAGAGGTTTCACCTTCATCTGGTGAAGAAGAACAACTCAGTCCTGGGCTGCTCCCTGGACTTTGTGGCTTTGTGGCTCACTGGGGAATGATGGTCAAGCTAACGTCTCTGATGGACAACATGGACTTTTTACCTTTATGTCATTTTTTAAATTGTTCTGACTTTTTCTAGTATACTCTTTCTATATCATTTTATTTGTGTATTCTTTTTGTAATGGTTTCACAACACACTTTCCTTTTTCTGCTGTGACTCTGTAAATCCCCCCATTGTGAGATGAATACAAAAATATCTTATCTAATTCTAATAGTAGAGGAATGTGTAATGGTGCTGCTTCCTCGTTCACCTTGCAATTTCACCAAATTGTTTGTTAATTTGGCAACATGTGAAATGCATTGTTTTCTTAATAACGTCTCTCTTGTGCTTCAATAGTTTCTCTTTTTTGTGGGTTCAGGTAACTTCATTCCTTTGGTTTTAACAACAATACCCAGACTGGACATGTGAATCTTTGAATCTGCTCACCTTTAGAACTTTGCATGAAGTGGGTTAAGTTGTGTGAATTCAGCAGGTATGGGTCAGAATCATTAATCATTCTCACCTGATGCTGTCACTTCTGCAAACTCTCTTTTTCTTTATTACTGTTTTTTTTCCTGTTACAGATGCCTGTCTAAACTTGTGTTAACATGTTAGGGGTGGTGTGTGCACTGAGGTGGATAATCTTGGAAAAATACAGAGAACGTTCAGACTTCTGTTTATAAAATGTGTGAAATTGATCCAGGAATGAAAACTTAATGATTTCAGCCTTTACAATAATGCAACCATGCTCCATACAAGTCAATACAAATTTTATTCAAATTCAAAATCATATCATGTCATAAATTAATACACAGGTATTTCTTGTTACTTTTCATATCACTCAATAACTTGAAGTCCTGATGTTGTACAGTCACTGCTGAGTGTTTTGTGCACTGGAAACAGCCTCAGGTGAAGCAGAGGCTAAGAAGTTTAAAGAATATATATTGTGAACCCATCCGCTGAACCTGAAATAGACTTTACTCAGATCTCCTGGGGCGTTTGTTCAGGGGCCGCCGCACAGGTCGTCGTCTTACACTGTGTTTTGTAAATCAGGCCATCACTTGTTTTGTCCACCATGTCAGCACACGGGAACCATCAGCCCCTCTGTAGTTTTTAAAAGGACACAGAATAAAAAGCTTGATGAGGCAGAGGAAGTGATGCTCTTAAACTGAAGGAGTGGTTTATAGAAGTGAATGGAGATCTGGCTTCTTTTTTTTTTTTTGAATGTGCATCATTATGACTGTGACTTTTCTCTGAACCTGTTCTCCCCACAGCTACGGATGTTCTTCATTTAAGTAGTTTAAATTATGAGTTTCTACTTTAGTTAGTTGGTGTTTCAGTAGGTTAAGTATGTTTATATTTGGTGTTTTTACTTTCCTTCCACTCAGGTGGTTTCAATTAGGTCTTTGGTGTAAGAGTGTGTGTGTGTAGTAGCAGCTTACTGTGATGCTGGAGGTTTTTTCTTATTGTTTGGTCTTCAGTTAAGTTTGATTTGCTCACCATTAACCACAACCTTAGGAACCTAAAGACTCACTTGTTTAGGCAGGCTTTTGGCAGACCTTGTCCCTAACTTGTGAAAAATGTGCGTTTCTTATGACGCTGGGCCTCATACACAAAACATTTATATGCACAAATCCATCCCTAAATCATGTGTACGAATGTTTGACACACAAACCTGTGTTTCGTCAGTGTTTTCTTACCTAAATTTCTTCTCATTTTTTTTAACAAATTCAGAGCCTCCTCGGATGTGTACACAAAAATAATGAATGATCAGCTTTCAAAGAATTTAAAACACAGACTCTTTTAACTAAAAGCATAACATTTAAAAACTACTTTCAGTAAAAAGAAAAAGAAAAAAGCCTTGATAGAATTTATTAAAAAAAAAAAAAAAAAAAAAAAACGTGCATTGGCTAGATTTAATAAATAACTGACACCTTGTCCCCCTCATCGTGCTGTTTGTTTGTGTGTAACTATTTCTGTTGTTTTAACCCTGTAAAGGACTTTATGAGCTTTATCTGTGAAAGGTGCTGTACAAAGAAATATTATTATTATTATTATTATTATTATTATCATTATTATTATTATTATTATTATTATATCAATAAAAACACTTTATTCAGATGCTGACCTCTTGCTGATTCTTCTTCTTCTTCTTCTTTTTCTTTTTTTTTTACCTTTTATGGCTGAATCCTTGGTTTTAACCCTTTCAGGACCAACCCATCAAAAAACAGTCAGAAAACTCAAATAGCCCTTTTAACATAGTCCATTAAGAAATATTGCTTTATCATTTTATTCATGATACATTTCTTGCATCATGTTTGACACACTGGGCAGTTTTGCAAACTACTTTGTCCATTTGTTTAAGTTTTGGTTTTTTTTGTTTTCTTAGTAAATATGCATTTATATCATGCAGAAAACACTTATTTCACATATGAGAGTAACTATGTTCATGTTATTCTGACTGCAACCTCTTGAGAATCACACAGTGATTTTTCTGAAAATATGTGAGTGAATGATTGAATGAGAGCAGACATTTTCAAAAGAGCTAAAATACAACTTCAGCTGACTGTAGTGATATGACAATCCTCAAGGTGGTAGAATATGTTTAAAACAAACAAAAAAATCCTTTTTTAACAGGTTTTTAAACAAACTATCATGTTGATGAGATGGAGGTCTTTGAACTCATGTTGCAAATCTGCAACCCCTGTCAGGAAAGGGTTAAAAGAACACAGAAAAAACACTTAACGCTGAGTCAAATAAGGAGTTACCTTCATACGATTGATGCTTAAATGGTATAAATGTTATTTAATGTTCAGCTCTGTTTCTTCCTCTTTTTCAGAAAGTTTCTAAATGACTTAGACGAATGCCATCAAATGATGCTACAGCATGGCCAGCTGCGGCTTTTTCTGGGTGTTTCTTCTGAGTGAAATCTAAAAATTTTGCAAAATAACTTCAAGTATAATAGTGAGCACAACACTGATGCGTCCACTCTGAGGTAACAGCTTTAAGTGAAGGGATGAGACACAGAATGCTGCTGTGTTTGCTTTACCAGTTCTGGGGTATCTGCAGTGGGCTTGTATCATGAATTGTAGTTCCCAACTCAAAGCAAAATATCAGCCAAAAAAACTTCCTATTTCTCGTATTTGTTCCCATAAGTCAGGTCTCCCAAAAGCTGAAGTTTTAAAACAAAGATCTGTATTTGAATCAACTGCTTGCATTGTGGATGATGGTGCTCATAGTAAATGTAGTCAGCATCCTTGAAACAGACTTCAAAGAGGAGTCTGTGCAGTATGAAAATTCCCAACAATGCCTTTAACCTTACGTGCAGGTTCAGAAGTTAAAAGCATCTAATTCACCGACTCAAAACTCGGCACATTACCGATGTTTTGTGTCTCACATAGTAATACCTCAGCCCCTGAACTTTTCTTTCAGACACACTTTTACAAAAGTCAGCATGATTAATATCAGCATAATCCTCATGTTTTACAAACTAGAGAGCTACAGAAATTGTTGTTGACATCCAGAGTAGAGACCTGTGTGCACTGCAGAGTTCAGACCTCTAAACTAAAGTACCCACACAGCCTGCCAAGAGCTTTCACCCATATCATTAAGGCGGCACCGGGAGGAAGGGGATTCTCCAGAGATCACAAACCCTCTCTGAAGCTGCTGGGAGGGTCGACCATCCAACTCCACTAACAGGCTGCCACAGAGGACCTTTCTGGGTTTTTAATAGAGGGCCCCCTTTACTCTGCGAGGACACACACACACACACACGCACAAACACACATAAGCACACCTCAATGATGAAAGCTTTTTTGCCGAATGTTTCATCTCAGTGTAGCTTCAGTGAGATAGGAAGAAGAGGAGTACAAGTTTGAAGATATCTCTCCGTGTGAGGTCTGTGTGAAGTCTGTACTTAAAGTGGAGTGTTTGCCGTGTGTGTTCCTCCGTGTGTGTGTGTGTGTGTTTCTGAACGTGTCTGTCTCCCCAGCAGCCCACAGCAAGCTCCTCACCCAGAGTATGAGTTTCACACGCATTTCATTTCCTGCAGTCAGCATCAATTCAAACCCCTCAGAGGAATTAACTCCATCTACCTGCTTGTCGTTTTCTCTCGTCGCTCCAGGTGCACCACACACACACACACACACACACACACACACACACACACACACACACACATACACACACACTATTTCTCCCTCACACACACTCATTCACAAACACTTTTCACACACCTTTTTCCTTTGAAGGTTTGCAGCCCCCTTCATGGGTCTGCGGGGGAGATAAGAGCTCACGCTGGAGAAAAGAGGAGTCACAGTGATGGATGATGGGTGCAGCTGCCACACAACGTTCTACCATTAATGCCTTATTGATTAATGTCTGTCACAGGCCCTCCGCTGGAAAAGAACACTCATGTGTCTGTCCAGCTCCGTGTCTACATACCATCATTAGCATTGACACTAATTTTACCCCTAAAGGCTTGGTTTACCACGCTGTTAAAAATAGTTCCGCCTACGTGGGGATTTGAAGAATGGTGTCAGAATCAGTGAGTGGAAGCTGCTGATGCAGCGCTAAATCTGAACCAGGCTCTGTATTTGTGTTAGGAAATGATCATTCAGCTGTGTGATGGTAAGCTCTTGGATAATCAGGCTGCTCTGACACATTTGAAGGTGTGATCTACTAATAGGGTGAATTCCAATTCCTGTCTTAACCCTCAATCTTAACCCTCAATCTCAAAATGCGCACTCCCGCGAAGTGTAAGTGCTGTCCCGATTCTCAGAATGTTAAGGTTGAGGGGCAAGTTTGAGGCTGTATCTCCCTCAATACTGAGCTTCTCCGACACCACCCTCGGGACTAAGGGACATCCAGAATGCATTGCACATTTCAGCAGATAAACATGGCGTCAAAGAAGGCGAGCTACAAATGTATTTTCTTTTCTAATGGAGATATAAATATTACGTTATCCTATCCTATTGTTTAAGTTAATAAACGTTACAAAATGGTCATTTTTCTCCGTGGTAATGTAGTTGATTATCAAAAAAATCTGCCAATGGGATAAGATAAAAGATTCTTGTTTTAAGGCATCTTACTAATTTCAAGAAACTTCGTCTTATCCCATTGGCAGATATTTTTGACTTGTTACAAGCAATTTACACCTCATTTTTGTCTCAAAAAATTGAAATAAGACATTTTTATGACCTGGTCTGGTGAATGTGGCTCAAATTAAGAACAATAAGACAATTTTTGCTACAAATAAGACATAATGACTTCCTTAGATTTCTGTTTTTGCAGTGTACCAGTGAGTCTTTAAGATTTTTATTTATAAATTCCTCAAAGAGCCTTAGGTAGCAGCTTGTATTTGTAAAGTTTTGAAGGCGTAGGGCCTGCGGGCAGGGTGGATGGCTGAAACTGTTTTAATATTCTGTGAAGAAAGTAGAACAGGCTGTGGTTACACTGTGCACTCCCTCCACACACTTGTAAACAACTTTAACAAATTCAAAGATGCAGGGACCCCCCGGAAATCCTGGACCCCACTCTGGGAGCTTCTGATAGAAGCAACTTCATCAACTGTCTTGGTAACATGCACAGTCATACACACACACACACACACACACACACACACACACACACACACACACACTCGCTGTGTCGTCCTGCTTGTGCCACAAACACACCACAACTCTATTTGATTTCCCCCTCCAGGAGAGAGGATAAATCAGCAGGTTTGAACCTGGCAGTAGTTGGTCCAAGAGTTTTCCCTCTTGTCCTGTTCTACTTCAGCTCACAGTCTGTGTCTGTGCTCATAATGGAAACTGGAGAATCTAACACAAGAAAGAGAGACGTACGAGTTTGTAGGATACGACTAAGATCCCTTACTTTACGACGGTGACTTCGTCGTTTAAAGTACTTTTTATCTTAAAGAAGGGTTTCTTCGATTACATACATGTCCTTTCTGGAAACTGAACAAGAAAGACGAAAAATATAACTTGAGAGATATAAGTTTACACTCGTCTCAAGAATGAAAACTTTGTAATGTAAGAAAAGATGAAGTTGGAGAAATGAAATCGTTCACCATTAACTCCAGTAACATTGTACCTGTGATGAAGGCTTGTAATCTTGATTTTGACAAGTTTTCTGACTGTTGATTAATCATTTTGTTTTACAAATGCTTGAAGAGAAAAAAAAATAAGTTCTTATCTTGGCAAATTAGCAAACACTTCTCCTGCATTTGCATTGTTTGCTCATTCCTTAATGTTTTTCCTGGATATTAAGAGACAGATGGATGCATGGATCAGACCACTGATTGAAAGCAGGACAACAGTTGTGATGAATCTACACTTGCATAAAACATAAGACAACTGAGATCTGCTTGGTCCACCAAAGTCTACAGAAAAAATTCCTCCTACTGTTTTTTTTTTTTGAATATAATTTTTTACCTCTAGAGTGATAGGAAATAATCAAACCATGGGAGTAAAAGTGATGTCCAGTTTTATCAGAGCACACTCCACATTTAGCACTGAATGCCACAGTCCTGATCTGCTCCAGAAAGTTAACTCAAATGTACAATTCAATGGTTTAATGATGAAGTGCACTCAAAACTAAAGTTGAATCATTCAACAGCAAAAACCACAAGTTATCAGCTCTGTCAAATATGGTATTAAAGGGAACCCCGACTGTAGGGACTAATAGGCATGAATATGCTTAAATGTTTGTCTCAAACTAGAATTTGTTGTCAAAAGACATAACGAATTGGTTTTTCTTTAAAAAAAAAAAACAGTTTAAAACACAGTTTCTATCTTTCGGGTGCAGCCATTGTTTTACTGCCGCAATGCATTCTGGGTTGATGGCGTAGATTGGTTGCTTGGTGCCGAGCATCTGGATTTGGCCGTTTACTCACTACTAGTCGCCGTAAGTCACTAGGTTTGAGGAGGGAAAAAAACATAATAATGCCACATGTGGCTGCTTTTGGGTGCACTTTTCAGTCCAAAGGAAACAAGGAGACTGATGTTAGTCTGCACAGCTTCCCAAAAGACAAGAAAAGAAGGAAGTTGTGGGAAATCGCTCGTGGGCGTAAACAACTTCCGATGGACCCGCGGCTATGTTCTGGCCACTTCTCCCCAGAAGCATTTGCTGCATTTAGNGAACCTGGCAGTAGTTGGTCCAAGAGTTTTCCCTCTTGTCCTGTTCTACTTCAGCTCACAGTCTGTGTCTGTGCTCATAATGGAAACTGGAGATAGATTGTGTTCTTTCTCTCTGCATGCTCAAACATCCTATGCTGATTCTAGGGAATGAAATGCTGCCACTGAAGCAGCAAATTTCATGAAAAATAGAATTTCTTCCCAAAGAAGCTAATGTATGTACAGGAAAGACCTTTGACTTGTTCTTTCTGCTTTTTATATTGAACTCTCTATATTCAAATGTGAGCAGAGTTCTTTGAAAACTTTGTAATGCAAGAAAATATGAAGTTGGAGAAATGAAATCTTTCACCATTAACTCAAGTAACATTGTACCTGTGATGAGGGCTTGTAATCTTAATTTTGACAAGTTTTCTGACTGTTAATAATTCATTTTGTTTTACAAATGCTTGAGGAGAAAAAAAAGAAGTTCTTATCTTGGCAAATTAGCAAACACTTCTCCTGCATTTGGATTGTTTTCTCATTCCTTTTTGTTTTACCTGGATATAAAGAGACAATGGATGCATGGATCAGACCACTGATTGAAAGCAGGACAACAGTTGTGATGAATCTACACCTGCATAAAACATAAGACAACTGAGATCTGCTTGGTCCACCAAAGTCTACACAAAAATTCCTCTCACCGTTTTTTTGGTATATAATTTTTACCTCTAAAGTGATAGGAAATAATCAAACCATGGGAGTAAAAGTGATGTCCAGTTTTATCAGAGCACACTCCACATTTAGCACTGAATGCCACAGTCCTGATCTGCTCCAGAAAGTCAACTCAAATGTACAATTCAATGGTTTAATAATGAAGTGCACTCAAAACTAAAGTTGAATCATTCAACAGCAAAAACCACAAGTTATCAGCTCTGTCAAATATGGTATTAAAGGGAACCCCGACTGTAGGGACTAATAGGCATGAATATGCTTAAATGTTTGTCTCATACTAGAATTTGTTGTTAAAAGACATAACAAATTGTTTTTTCTTTAAAAATAATACAGTTTAAAACACAGTTTCTATCCTTCGGGCGCAGCCATTGTTTTACTGCTGCAATGCATTCTGGGTTGATGATGTAGATTGGTTGCTTGGTGCCGAGCATCTGGATTTGGCCGTTTACTCACTACTAGTCGCTGTAAGTCACTAGGTTTGAGGAGGGAAAAAAGCATAATAATGCCACATGTGGCTGCTTTTGGGTGCACTTTTCAGTCCAAAGGAAACAAGGAGACTGATGTTAGTCTGCACAGCTTCCCAAAAGACAAGAAAAGAAGGAAGTTGTGGGAAATCGCTTGTGGGCGTAAAACAACTTCAGATGGACCAGCGGCTATGTTCTGGCCACTTCTCCCCAGAAGCATTTGCTGCATTTAGCCGGCCCATGCTGATGAAAGAGCTGACAGGTGTGGGTCGTTATAAACGGAGACTAAAGCCAAATGCTGTGCCGACTATTTTCCAACACAAACCCACAAAACTTCCTCGGGAAACCACTGAAGTCCGCTCCAGGACTTATATGATCCTGTATGAGATAGAACCCGGTGCAACCATATGACGTCACTACCCAGACGTTATTGCGGCGTAAACAACAATGGCGGCCTACAGGTGAAAATATTTTTTCAAATTTTATACAAACTAAGAAATTTTGAGAGATTTTATTATCGTTCTTATGTAGCTGGTAAAAACACTGATCATTTAGGTAAATGACGTTCTGGTAGTCAGGGTTCCTTTTAAGCCTGCAGTTAGAAAGTCTAGACATTGAGGAGCTAGTTCAGAACAGTTTGTAGAGCAGCTGCCCTGAGTAAAAAGAACATCACCCTTGTTGGGCTGAACATGGTATCTATTCCTGGCCCCTGCAGGATTTGGTGAATGTCATCCCCTACTGCCCCCACATTTCCTGCCACTCTCAATTTATCTTCTCGAATAACGACTGCACAAGCCTAAAAAAATGTCCTTGCAAATAAATGTAAAAGATGAGAAAGCAGCAACTTCCAGATCAATGACGCAGAAGGATAAAAAGGAACCAGGAATATGTAGAGAAACCAACCAGAAGGCCAATCCTCAGGAGGATGTGGCATGGTCCAAGAATTATGAGCCTGGTAAAGTTTCCAGAAAAGAGAGAATACACTCCTGATCAAAATTTGAAGACCATTTGAAGAATTGCACAAATAAAAAAAAGGTTGTAAGTAGATTTTCAAAATGCAGAAAGGGGGATCGGTAGTGAGATAAAAAAGAAATGAGTCGGAGATGTATTCAAAATAACAATTTAAGTGAAAGTCTGTTAAAAAAAAAACTAAAAAAGTCAAGTGGCACACCCAAAAAACTTTCACCTCACTGGGCTGAAGGATCTTCAGGACGATCCTTGACCCAAATGAAGGCCATTACTGGTGTTGACTGCAGCCCAATAACCATCAGATGGCTTTATGAACAAAAAAACCTCTTCAAAGGCCTTGTCTACTTCCACCAAACATCCCATTTCCACTTTGACAGAGAGCAACAAACATGAGACATTGAAAGGTGGGCGAAAGTTTGATTCTCTTAGGACACCTTTGCTGGGTGCATGTATTGTCACTTTTTAAAGGATTTGTCCACAGAAAGCATAGTAAATTAACATAATTTATAGGGTAAAATAGAACTTATCATAGGTGACAGTAACTAAGGGCTTTGCAAAGAAAAACATACAGAGAAAGAATGATCCAGAGAAAAAAGGCGTTAAAGTGCTGATGTTACACAGACCACATGTATTTGAATAAGAGAGTCAAAGAATACCACAGAGATCAATGGAGTGTGCATGAAGCAGTGAAAGAGTTAACAGAGTGACTGTTTGATCCATAGTCAAAATCAATGGACACTATAACACTTGGCTTCAACTGAGGTCTGCATAATGACTGCTCCCCCTGGTGACTGGCTGTAGTATTGGTTAAAAAAAACTCGCTTCCATCATGCATTTCCAGATTAGAGGTGGTAAAACTTCAAAAATGAATCCACTTGTAGTGATGTTTTTCACAGTCTTACGCTGCAGTGATATGAATATATTGTTTGGCAGGGTGGTTTGGTGAGAATAATTCTGTTTTATCTGATATAGGCCTGTATGTTTAGAAAACAACAACAACAAAAAAAATTTCAAAAAATATTTCATTGTTATGAAACTTTAAAGCTTTTGATTAAGAGCTGATATTACATTGGCTTTGCTTAGGGAGATGAACTCCCCTGTTTATTTTGTATTACCTTCTGAAGTCATTCACTGAAACCATGGCAACCATGACATGACCTTTTACCCAGTTCACCTCAGAGTTCCAAACTTTCACTATTTCATTCATAAACAAACAAACCAGACTGCTATGCTCTGTGCTGTCTTTGAATAAAAACACTGTGCCTTCGGTGGAAGAAGAACATGGTGATGTCACAGGAGGCCTTGGTTGTCACAGCTGTACAAGCTCAGAGTCTGAAGCTACATATCTACAGTCCAGCTATCGAGCCAGACACAGAGACACTTTTAGTGAATCACAGCATCTAGAAGCACTTCCACAATGGAAACAAGCGTTCAAGGAGCCAGAAAAACTGCCAAGAAGGGCAGAAACAAGACCAGAACCAACGTCGCCCCCTCCTTCCTCCAGACTTCCACCCCGTCAACTCACACTGAGCTGAGGCCCATCGATCTGGTCGAGGAGGAGTTAGACGACTACTACTTTGAGATCAGCAGGTCAAAGAAGAAAAAGAACAAAATGCAAGCTGAGATCAACCTGTGTTCATACTTTCCTCAACTGATCAGGGATTATACTCAGGAGGAGCTGGACGCAGAGGGCTGCAGAAAATTACCATCAACACCACAGGCTGCTGAGGAGCCTAAACCACTGTCTGAAGACAAGACTGGACCACAACCTGGACCACAGCCTGGACCACAACCTGGACCACAACCTGGACCACAGACTGGACTAGAGACTGTTGAGTCACCAGAACAACCAAAACCTGTTCCTGCAGTTAAAATGTCGTACAGTGCAGTGGTTTCTAGTCAAAAACAGGTCACAATAAAGAAAGCTTTGACCAATCAACCACAGCCTGGACCCAAGCCTGCACCCCAGGCTAAACCCAAGTCTGGACCCAAGCCTGCACCACAGGCTAAACCCAAGTCTGGACCCAAGCCTGCGCCACAGGCTAAACCCAAGTCTGGACCTCGACCTAAACCTCAACCTGTTGAGTTTCTAGAACAACCAAAGCCAGCAGAAACTTCCAAAAAACCTGTTTCTGCATTTAAAATAACATTTGGTGCACCAGATTCTGATGAAGAGCAGGTGAGTGAAAAGAAACCATTGACCAATCAACCCCAACCTGGACCCAAGTCTGGACCCAAGCCTGGACCTCGACCTGAACCTCAACCTGTTCAGTTTCTAGAACAACCAAAGCCAGCAGAAACTCCCAAAAAACCTGTTTCTGCATTTAAAATAACATTTGGTGCACCAGATTCTGATGAAGAGCAGGTGAGTGGAAAGAAACATTGGACTAAGCTGAACGCCAACGCACAACAGACCAAACAGGCTGTGATCCAGATCCCTGAGCTGGATTACAGCCCTGTCACTAAAAAGGATCAGGTCTCAAGACTTGAGGAAGAAAAGGTGGCTTTGCATCATGAGGTAGAGCAGCTTAAAGATCAGCTCAGAACTCATGAAGCCAAAGCCACAACAGGAGAAGCTGACATGGAGATGGAGAAACTCAGAGAAAGTCTTGAAGCTGAGAAGCAGAGACACAGAGAGACAGAAGAGAACCTGGCTCTGCAAACAGAGGAGACCACCAAACTTAAAGCCTCTCTGTCCCAGGTCGTCTGGGACATCAACAACCGAGAACACCTGTGGGCACAGGAGAGGTTTTTCCTGATTGGAGAGATCCACAAACTGCAGCAGACACAGTCATCTGAGACCAGGTCCCATCTTCCTGAAGAGGTGCAGACTGAAAGCTCCATCACTGAGCCCACAGAGAACCAGGCCCCAGAGGATCAGTCAACCAACAACAAGCAGCAGCTTCAGGAGGAGACGTCCCATCACCTGTCAGAGCAAAAAGAAATCAGTGAGCTGAAGGCTGCTCTGAACCAGGCCCAAGAGCAGCTGCAGACTCAGAGGCAGCAGTGGGAGGAGGAAAGGTCTCGTCTCCTGGAAGAGCAGAAGGAAAAAACCTGCAGCATGGAGGCGGCTCTCAAACAGGCCCAGGAAGAANAAAAAAAAAAAAAAACATTAAAAAAACAAAACACAAGTCTGCTTAAAAATCTTTTTTTAATCATTATAAAGTCTTTTGTTTATTATATTTTCTATTAGTTTGATAACTGGTTATTGGCATCCTCTGTTCCTTGGATATCTTTTTATATCCCTTTCCTGTTTGATACAGCTCTATTTCCTTTTCCTGCAGGTACTTTGAAAATTCTGTTGGTTTCCTCATGACTCAGAATCCAGAAATGTCAGTGCAGCACTGGAGGAAAGATGAGGGTCTGTCAGGAGCTCAGAAACTCACCAACCATTTATACACACACACACACACTGATTATAAGAAAATTGATCACAGGTGAGGATGGATACCTTTAATAGACATTCAAACCCATTTGTGTCAACTTGTGTTCATGTTATCAGGCCAAAATCACCAGATCATGTTAACTTTTGATCAGTGTCATTTTGTTTTGTTTGTCAATAAATAGCTTCACTTAACCACTAACTAGAACTGAAAGTAAAGTTTTTGTGTTATATTCCCTGAAAAATGGCCAATAAATCATAAATCCTGCAGTAAAAAGCATTGACTAAGTAAAGTTTGGGTGAATGTGTCACTTTATTGTGGACATTTAAGGGACTATTGAGTAACTGAAGTCAGCAATGGGTCTGTTTTTTCCAAAATTTCTACATTTCAGTAGAGAGGTGGCAATCTGTTCAACAGCTGTGTGTTTTGTTTGGTTACAAATGAAGTGATGGAAGTTTGGAACTCTGAGGTCAAAGGTTATGTCCCTGTTGCCATAGTTTTAGTGAATGACTTTGGAAGGTAATATAAAATAAACAGGGGATTTATCTCTTTTATTATTATATTAATAATATTAAAATAATATAATATAATATAATAAAAACATGTATCTGTATTATTTCTGTGTTTACTTTTTACCCTCAGTTAAACTTCATCTCCAAAACTATGTTCTTAGAGTTTCATTACAATGACATACATCATTTCATGATTTTTTTTATTCTTTCCATTACATACAGGCGGATATCAGATTTAAAAAAAAAAAATAAAATAAAATAAAATCCCAACCTTTGACATTAACACAGGATATTTTGAAAATCAGGACACAGATGCTGACAAACTTCCTCAGCATATTTATTTTCTTTAGAAAACTCAGCCTTTAAGATTAAAAAAAAAAAAAAAGAAAGAAAGAAAGAATTGTATTCATAAATAGAAAGAGCTTCTGCAAAGGTTTTGGAACGGGTGCAAAAGTTGAGTTGTAAGGGACATTTGCATTAATTACTCCTGAGAACAAAATGTTCTGAACTATTTTTGTGAATTGCAGAGAAATGTTTCATCCAGTTAACCAACAAACTGGCCCAAAAACAACCAACTCATTGGAAAAAGTGAAATCGTCGCTGTGCCTACCAGAATGTAGTTCCCGAGGGAGATTAGTCTAATATGAATGTTCATTCTGGGAGACTGGGCTGACAGTCTATCACCCAAGCGGCTTCTTTTTTTGTCACCACTTCACTCTTAAATGGTCAGAGCTGTCAGTGTTATGATTCAATTAATTTTAACTGCACCCCGCCCTCACAAAAAACGCCTGAAAATAAACAGCTTTTCCCCTGAGGATATCGAAAGGCGAGACATCAAAGGAGCGAGATGCACTGAAGGTGAGCGCAATCCTCGCATTAAATAATACAGCTATAAAGATCAAAATTTAATGCATCTCCCACTCATCACGACTCATTTGTGATTTAAAGCACTTCACCGGGAATAAAAACAGCCTAATTTCAGAGCCCGGATCAGGCTCAGATTGCCTGAAAGAAGAGAGGGAGTTCGTTTGAACACTTTTTCTTTTAGGCAGAACAAAGGTAAGATATTCTCAGTCTAATTTAATGTCTCTTTGAAATAAATTAAACTCATCAGCTATATGGGGGTTATTGATGCAGAACTTCTTGCCCTCTAAATCAGCGCTTTTTTGATCTCACATAAAGGTCTTATCTTCCCCGTGCTGGCTGTGCACACTTCTTACAGCCAATTTAACAAGTATATCAAACACATGAAACTCATCATCTCAGCACTTTCAGTCATGTTAACACTGTAATCCAATTAGCAAAGTCATGTTTATAGATAATGGGCCCTCACTCCAGACTTTCACACCATGTTAGTTTGCAAACACACATCATGAATGAATTAAGGGAAAGGATTAAATCCAGATTTTAATACCCGCCATGTCTCTGTAAAACACTGTCACACACTCAGCTGCAGGGCTGCCTTTGTTTTTCTCTTTTTAAAGTTTTATTTTGAGTTTAAAATGCACATAAAGGCTCATGTGATATATATAAACTGCTCTCCTCAGAGCATAAACACGACTTCCTGCTGTAAAAGCCACTTTGTTCATAGCAGATCAAATACAAACGAGCACACTCTCTAAGAAAGTGTGTGTGCTAATGCAACCAAAATAAATACTTTACCTTTGTAACGCTCCAGTACTAATAACACATCACTCAAAGCTAACTATTGTCTGTATGACTACACATCAGTTTATGACAGTTTTATAATCATTTTTACAAGGAATGTGGAAAAATGTGCAGAATCTCCAGAGAATTGTTTGATGACAAAGATAATCTACCATGTGCATCTTTGATTTTTTTTTCTTTTTTTTTTTTTCTTTTTTTTTTTCGTGGCCTCAGAGCTCAGAGAAGTGTCAAGGATGTGTTGGAATATTCAATAGCCAGTCAAGGTAAGAGATAAGTGTACACATAAATACTTGCCAGTTGAATGCGTGTACAAATAAAGGTGAAGAAATCCTTGAAAAGTCCACTTTATTGCCTCACAAATGGGTTTTCCACCATGCCAACAATTTTCTCTGCAAACCGCTGAACATCCACTCAACTCAGATGTGTTTGGATGATTGTTTGGGTTTATACAACACTTTTTTTTTGCTAAGAGTAGGGAATATAATTACCAAATTGATTAAAGGTGGCCACACACTACACAAGAATGGGCTGAATTTTGTCCAAATTTGCCTCCTTATGATCAATCCAGCAAAGGTCAGATTGTCTGGTGTTTGCATATGATGTCATGTCCACCTGTCCTGGGGTCCGTTTCACAAAGCAGGTTTAGCGAAAACTCTGAGTCTATTAACCCTGAAATGAGGGAAACTCTGAATTTTCCGTTTCACAAATCGAGGTAACTCAAACAGAGAAAGAGGAGTAATTCTAACCTGTTTCACAGAGAGAGGTAACTTCAGCTCTCGGTCAGTTACCGTAGTAACAGACTCTGTGAAACTAGCCTGGTCGGGACCAGGTTTTTGTCAATGAACTTGGAGTCTGAGCTCCTTTACTCAACTGTATCAGACCCTGTTTACGTGACGTTTTACCTGGAAATGCAAAAAAGTCCTCTGAAAAAATCTGCATCTACTGAAAACAATGTCATATGCATGCTAGGCCTGTGGTTGGCAATGTAAGTGTAGCAGCAGTTTACAGGACAACGGTTTAGAGGTCAAAGTGTAAGTAAGCTGATCAGCTGGCCCCCTCAGTACTGTTACTAACCCGACAAGCTTCTTGACGCTGATGGACTTTTAACACAGTGTCAGTGGCGGGGAGAAGTATACCGGTGCGTGTCAGTGATTCTTTTTGGAGCAATACCAGCGCAATATCCTCCAGATTGAGGCAAAAGGGGTTGTAATATGCAGTGGAAGGGGGTATCCAAAATATTAAAATCAGGAGCAATAGGAACTCTACAGCTATCAGGGCGAAAGCATACCGGTCAATCAGAGGTGGTCGGAAAATCAGACAAACCCCACGACCTCCACCTCAAATGCAACACACACAGCCTTGTGGACCAGTTGCCAGAGCCACATCGCTTCACCATTTTGCTTGTCGGAGGTCGGCAGCTCGACGGACCTTGTTTACATAGTAACAGTTGCTAGGACATGTGATTGGACAATGACTATTTGGGGGCGGGCTTTTGCAAAAGGTCAATTTAGCAGCACAAGCACAACATGGCAGTCCATATTAATTACTGCTGTTGTTGTTGTACATGGTCATGTCATGCCTCAGTGAAAGTGCAATCCACATGTGCTAAGTGGAGCATGACATGAGCGTTTCAATTGAAAACTTCCAAGCAGCATTACAGAAAGTTTCCAGTCCAGAGGCCGTTTTCAAAAGTTTCAGTTTAAGTTGGCTAATGCCTTGTTTCTGTGTAAACTAGAGGCAGAAATGCAACAATACCTTTATGTGTCACCTTAAAACCTTTGTCATGAAAATGGCCCCTTGGCTTACCAAAAGTCATGCAGCAAAAACTCACATGCACAAACACAAACTACCCTTGTAGAAAGATGATGTTGCATGACATTAAAACAAGACATTGAGTATTAAGTCAGACTCCTCTTTGGTTATAATCAACTTCAACATACAGTAAATTTATCAGCCAGGGGTAGGAGCTTGTATGTCAAACAGTTTCAAAGTCAGTGTTTGGCCTGAGAAAACAGTGGGCTCCTTAAACAGCAGCACGTTTTGTAATTTCACAGAAAAACTTGCAGTATCTGATCAGATACATTCATGAAAATGGCCTTATCATCAACATTAAAGAGGTATGACCAAAGAATGACAGAGGAACCACTCATAAATGGCATCAACATCCAGGCTCAGGGATGCCGATGCTTGAAGCCTTGAACTATCTGCACAAAGCATTCAAGAGGATGTTCGACTGAAATAATCAGCTTCCATGCCTGATACTCTGAGCCCAACGTGGGTGAATTTCTCTTGTTCAAGTTTCTTGAAGTGCTCAGTAGACTAGAGACAGTGCTATTAAATACAATTACCATTTGTTCAGACAATGTTTGTACAGCACATTTATCACTGCCAGCTGACTAGAAGAAGCAGACAGTATCAGGGACACTGAGCACCACATCCTGTTCCAACTGTTGGCAAACTATTCAGCTTGTTTCCTGGAGCTGTGGCCTCCATCACTGTCCTCGTCTGCTCAAACACTGACAAACTTTCAGAAACTGAAAGATGCATATTCTGTTATCATCGCTGTTTCCTGTTGATACTTGTATTTTCTAACTCCACTGCAGAAAGCCATGCTGAATTTCATTACCTAAGCATAATGACAACAAAGATCACTCATTCCTCACTACTTCTGCGCCAAAGCACACAAAATGCTGGTACCACAGTTTGGAGTTTCCCTGGGGACAAGGTAGAAAACAGAAGAAGAGTGGATATATGGCAGTGATGAAAACAATGTACCCCTAAGTGCAGTCCATTTATCATCGTCATATTTAATATGATAAAAGAATTCAGAGTAAATGAAATGTTCTTATTGTTTTCACTTGGTGACTTTCTTGGATGTAGTTTCAATCCAGTCTCATCACAATCCTCCGCGGTATAAGTAATGACATTCTTGCTTTAAAGACATTTTTTCCATTCCCCTAAAGATCAGCTCCGACATATGTTTCAGACACATTTTAAATTTCCATTCCCTATATGTCATCCAGGGGGATCCATGCATTTCAGATGTATTCAAAGAGGTAGAGGGCTGTTTGATAACGCTGCACTGGAGAGCAGCGTGACACAAGTGAAATGAAAACAGTAAAAGGCATTTTATTTTTATTCGCACAAGGCCCAAGTATTCCCAAACACATTGAGACACCTGCTGAGTCTGTGCTTGAAGGTGGGGGGTCATAAATTATGGAATGAGACTTTGAAACACAGTGTGACACGTATGAAAACACTACATCTGACTGCAGGGGACGAGGCAGGGGACGTGCATACTGATGACACAAACATGGTCATGGAGGTGTACGGCAGAGGAGGCCTTTGGTTCAGGAAACGTTCCATCACCGTAGAGTACAAAAATACAGAATACACTCCTCACATATTGGTCATTACCACTGAATGACTGAGTTATGTTTGAGATATCATGTGCCAAGGTTAAGATATAAACAGACTGATGTACAAACTCCCATCAAAGTGCTTGTTTTTAATAGTGTACCGTGCCCTTTGCTCTGTTTCCTTGAGTATCCATGCAATCACTGTTATGATGTTTTCTGCAAGTGATACTGAGAGCTTTTCAATTCCTTCAGCAAACATCAGAGCTTTTATATGAACATTACAAAGGCAAGGCTGTCAGCAAACATGAAGGCTATCACATCAGAGTATAATTGAATGGCTTTATGTACGAAACGCTTCAATGCTGCTTTCAATTCCATTTCAGGAATTTATTTATCACTAAATAAAAGCAAGACTACAATTATGCCTGCTGTCACCTGCGACTTACCTGTGCTTTTCTGTTAGTATAATGGGATGCAATGTCAAAGCTCAGTATTTTCAAAACCTGCATCACTTAAGAATATATAAACTCAACCTATCATGTAACATTATCACATATCACAAAGTTATTCGGTGTCCTTCTACAGTGCCTTCTTTCTGCTTTAAAAAAAATAAAAAATAAGCAAGGCCAGCTCAATCTACCCGGATCTCCCTGCAGTAGAGTCCAGAGTCCAGGCTGCAGGAGCAACATCCCTAAAACTCAGGTCTCTTGTTTGAAGAGGCACTCTGTTGGCGGAGCAAAGAGTGGTCATCAGCCTTTCACAAATAAACGAATTAAAGAATAAAAGGGACTGGGAATGGGTGTCAAGTTGGTTTCATGTTTTGAAAGGTGATAACCAGGGTGTCCCGATATCACAAATGGTTGGACATTCAGTTCTATTTGGATGTCTTCAAGGCTTGAATAAGATTTTGGGGAAAAGTTCAAAGTGTAAATGTATTAAACTATCTCAGTTCAATGACATCACAGGAAATGTGTGTATAAAAATTTGGTAACACTTTAGATTAGGGAACACATATTCATTAATTTGTAGTCAATAAGAAATAGTTAGGAGTTAATATATGGAAAAGTCTGAATTAATGGTGCAATAGAGGTAGAATAAGGGGTTAATGCATGCTTAATAAATACTAACTAGCTACTTACATGCATGTTAATAAGCAGCTAGTTAATGGTGAATATGTGTTCCCTAATCTAAAGTGTTACCAAAAATTTTTGCACACAGTCACAACTGACTTTTTCTGCAATTCTACGATTTCATTTGGCAGACATTTGTCCAAAGCGATGTACCACACAAGCAAAAAGTTAGACCTTAGTAGGTGAGGCAAAGAGCTTCAAGTAGGTGCTATTGGCAACTAGAGTCATAAGGTGTGTTACACAGCCTTATGTAAGAACGCTGCATAACATATTCCAGATTGCATATGTGTATGTCTTCCGACATTTCATTGCACTGAAGATATTCATAATATTAAAACTCATTTAGAGCAATTTTTGTCTCTGTGAACTCCCAGAAAAAATCTCTGTGAATTCAGTTATATTTGACTTAGATTTGACCAATGAATGATCTTGCTACTTTTTAAAATTAATTTATTTTTACGACTCATGCTGGCATGAGGATAGTCAATGTAATTCTGAAGGTGAGTTGATTTTTTTTTTTTCATAATGTGGGAAAATTTATTACATATTGCGTTCAAGAATTTTATTACAAAATGCGTCAGATTATTACAAAATGCAACAGATTATTACATAAAGTGGCATTCTTACACAATGTGGTGTAACAAGGCGCCAGAGGATTTTTTTTTTTATTTTTATAAATGTATAAATACAGGCATATGTAATAATTTAACAACAGCCACAGCATTAGTTAGCACACAATGACAATCAGCACCAATCTGTATTCAGCATATATTCACTAAGAGCTGAGTCTGAGATCTTCTGATTCATTCTACCTCTGAGGGCAAAGAGGAGAAGGATTAGATTAAGTGCCAAAGTGTTCCCTTAAAAGGAACCCTGGCTACCAGAACGTCATTTTCCTAAATGATCCGTGTTTTTACCAGCTACATAAGAACGATAAAAAATCTCTCAAAATATCTAAGTTTGTATAAAATTGGAAAAAATATTTTCACCTGTAGGCCGCCATTGTTGTTTACGCTGCAATAACGTCTGGGTAGTGACGTCATATGGTTGCACCGGGCTCGATCTCATACAGGATCATATAAGTCCTGGAGCGGACTTCAGTGGTTTCCAGAGGAAGTTTTGTGGGTTTGTGTTGGAAAATAGTCGGCACAGCATTTGGCTTTAGTCTCCGTTTATAATGACCCACACCTGTCAGCTCTTTCATCAGCATGGGCCGGCTAAATGCAGCAAATGCTTCTGGGGAGAAGTGGCCAGAACATAGCCGCGGATCCATGGGAAGTTGTTTACGCCCACAAGCGATTTCCCACAACTTCCTTCTTTTCTTGTCTTTTGGGAAGCTGTGCAGACTAACATCAGTCTCCTTGTTTCCTTTGGACTTTGAAAAGTGCACCCAAAAGCAGCCACATGTGGCATTATTATGTTTTTTTCCCTCCTGAAATCTAGTGACTTACGGGGACTAGTAGTGAGTAAACGGCCAAATCCAGATGCTCGGCCCCAATCTACGTCATCAACCCAGAATGCACTGCGGCAGTAAAACAATGGCTGCGCCCGAAGGATAGAAACTGTGTTTTAAACTGTATTTTTTTTAAAGAAAAACCAATTGGTTATGTCTTTTAACAACAAATTCTACTTTGAGACAAACATTTAACCATATTCATACCTATTAGTCCTCACAGTCGGGGTTCTCTTTAATAGTTGAGTTTTCAGATGACTCTTACAAGTAGCAAGGGACTCTGCAGATTGTATGGAGTTGGGTAATTTATTCCACCATTTAGGTAGAAATACTGGTCAACATCACGAGTACTCCTTGTTGCTTTGTTTGTACCTTAGTACATACTTTTATTGTGATCACATGGGCTCTACATGCTGGATTCAGTGCTGCTGGAAGAGAGTCTACACTAGGCTAATCGTATCAGAGTGCTAATGCCAGAGATTTTAGATGCAGGCCTACATAATCTGATATTCATTTCTTGCTGATATGGGACTGAAATCCAATATCAATATCCGATTGGGAAACCCCTAGTGACAGTAATAGTGTAAACCCCAAACAAAAGCTACACAGCTTAACAACCGTGGTCACATTCCAGAGGGTTCACAACTGTACCCATGTTGGACATGTTAATCAGCCTGATGCCCTGACATTCAACATGAACACACTTTAACACACCACAAGCTGCAAAAAAAGTAGTTTTGCTACAAAAATGGGCCTTGTGTGCTGCTTTTCGAGATGATTCCTTGGTCTTTAGAAACAGCATTGAGAACTCAATTTTTTGGTTCCTTTCATTGGCTTCTTTTGAGCATCAAATTGTTATTTTACTGGTTAGTATTTCTCAGAACATGCTTTATCCAGCCTTTTTATTATGTGTTCAGAGCAGAGCTCGCAGCCTTTGAAACACAAGTTTACACCTCAATGGAAGCTGGGTCTGAAGAAGTGACAGCACTGAAATCTGATCATTACGCTGCCTGTTTGTGACTTAAACTGGCATTTGCTTTATTATAGTTATCAAGCTATTAGCTAGACAAGGAAACACACCTAATTTAGTTTGTGATGAAGCTTGAATTGCTGTGACCATAATCTCACTGCTTATCAAACAGCTGATGCTCACCTGGACAAACACAGGATCAGCATTAAAGATAACGTTGAACTTGGCAAATTCAGGATGAAACTGCCTTGGTTGATCTGTACGTAAATGAATGATTGGTACAGTATTTGCTGCTTCAAACAGTGTGAAAGCTCCTCTCCTCTCTGCTTCATTAAATCCCTGCAGTCCACTAATAGTGGTCTGACACGTGTGTTGATAAATCTGCAGCCTCTGATTTGGGGAGTCCTGCATCAGAGCACAGTACCATTACACACTGCTTCTACTGTGTTTACCTTCATTAGATCATGTGCAAACAAAAACAGGCTGCTACAGAATCATCACACACACTGTAACACACAGAAAACCAGACGGTCTCAACTCTGCATTCACTCATTACTGGGGGAGACGGCAGTTTTGGAGATCATTAATCCTGGTCATCACAGAATTATTTTTATTTATTTATTAATTTTTTTTTCTTAGCTACATTTGATACTTTTTATACAAACAATCCCTCAGTACTCAGACCTCACCATCCTTAGTATTTATGTCTCTTTTATAAATCCAAACTCAGATCACGCTCCTTTACTCTGATTGGCTGTTCTGTACTGAAGTGATGAACCAGTAACAAACAGATCCGTCCATTTCCTGCTGCCTCTCTGAGTTGGGGGGTCCAGTTGCAGTGATCTTAGCAGCATTTCCTAGATCCTTCTGGTGAATCTTGAGGCTCTCTTTAGTCATGAACTCAAAAATCTCCACAGCTTGTTCCAGATCTACCTGGATCTCTGTTCAGAGGGAGCAGGTGATTGAAAGCAGCAGATTGTCTCAGAGCTTCTTGAGGATGTTAGATCTCCTTTCTCTATCAGTAACCACCCAAAGCTTGTAAACCACAGTGAGGGCTTGCACTGAGAAATACCTGTTCATTGAAGGTGTAGCAGTCACTCTTAGCTGGAAGAGCTCAAAATGATAACATCATCAACAAAACTAGCTTGGATGGATTGATTTCTTCCAAACCTGATTACTGAAATAGTCTCCTTCAAGGTTCAACATCGAGTCCTCAATAAACTTAAGTACATTCAGAATTCAGGTGCCCATCTGCTGAGATACTCGTGGTCCTGTGGTCACATCACCCATGTCCTGCAAAACTCCACTGGCTCCCCATCAAATCTAGTTCAGAGTCCCTCTGTTGACATTTAAAGCCCTCAACAAACTATTATCTCTTACCTCACTGACCTGCTTCACCCCCACAATCCACCCTGTAGCCTTCACTTTTCCGATGAAAACCTCCTTTTGTCACCGCAAATGACCAAGCACCAAACCTGGGGTGACAGGGCATTTTCAACCGCTGCCCCCTCTCTCTGGATCTAAGCAAATCCATGACTGCATTATTATTATTATTATTATTATTATTATTATTATTATTATTATTATTATTATTATTATTATCTTACCACTTTTAAATCCCAGCTCAAAACTCACCTTTTTAGAACTTTTGAGAACAAAAATGTCTTTGAGAATTTACAAGATAAATGTTATTATTATTATTATTATTATTATTGTTGTTGTTGTTGTTTTTATGATTATTATTATTGTTGTTATTATTATTATTATTACATCTTTTAAATCCCAGTTCAAAACTCATCTCTTTAGAACTTTTTAGAACTAAAGTGTCTTTGAAAATGTACAAAATAAATGGTTTTATTATTATTATTATTATTTTATCTTACAACTTTTAAATCCCAGCTCAGAACTCATCTCTTTAGAACTTTTTAGAACTAAAGTCTTTGAGAATTTACAATAATAATAATAATAATGCTCATTCTTGAAGCTCTATCCTTTGATCCTTGATCTCTTTTTATTCTCTCATATTTACAACACATACTCCGTTTGAGTGAGAGCTGCCTGAACTTTTCAGTCTTGCAGTGGCTTCCATTTTTTTTTCTATCATCTCTTCTCACATCTATGCTGCTCTCTCATCCGAAGAGAGTAGAGCTGCCACCTACAGGGGAGAGATTGTTAGTACAGGAGTTTACAAAACCTGACATGGATGGACAAGCTCTTCCGGACCATCTCCCAGACCAGACCTCAGCTCACCCTGTTGAAAATCTCATTTGAAAACGCAATTGGCGTCTACAAACCAGCTGATGTTATAAACGCTGAAAGTATTTTAACTCAGTTGAATTACAGTAACTACATATAACACACATGCAGGGTTTTTTTCCTCATTACTCTGTGATCTATTTGTCATCATTCATGAGGAAAAAAAATGCTCTTTGATTCCACAGAGATAGCACACAACAGACTTGAAGAGGGGGGAATATCTCACAAATGTGGATCTTAGGATAATACAGTTATCTATGGGAGCTCAGCAAAAAATCCCTTCAGGTTGCTGCTGATGTTATTTGCTTGTATAGAAAACAGTTGAAAAGCCATGGTCCCTCAGCATAAGAACCACCATTTGACATGTTAGGTGGTACAGAAGGTGCAGGTCAGGTCAACATGGGTATTCAGCCTTGATTAAAGAGATCGCAGGAGAGATGCAGCAAAGTGTGGCTGCAATATACTCAGATTTCACCCTGCCTCCACTGTAGACACTGCTCTGTGAACAGAACTCAGCCTCCAGTTAATGTATAACACACTGACAAATTAAGTGCTTCAATTGACAACATCTTGCTCCAGTATGATTGAACATGCAGCCAGAAAGTGGCAGCAAATCCCTTTAAAATGAAGGCTAAGTCTCCAGGGAATTATTGTCACTCAATGTCGAGTCAGTGATGTGTCCCCTGAAGTGGTGACAACAACATTATAGCTCTGTGCATGTGTGAGTGTGTGGGTGTGTGTGAAGGGTTGGTTGTGTGAGGAAACTACACTTGGTGAAGTTGTCAGTGGATGTAACTCACCTGTTCATCCAGGTCTTATCCGTCGATCCACTCATACATTTAGCCAGCTGCCACTCACAGCCCGTCTGTTGTGTATTATGTACTGAATATATTTCTGAAATGAAAACAGAAGTTTGCAAATCAATTAGGAGGTGCCTGTTTGTGGGCTTTTTGAAATGACCCATTGTTCTCATTCCCTGCCTTAAACTGCCTGTGAGTATGACCCTGTTTCCTCTGACAGAAGATACAGTTATGCTCATAAGTTTACATACTCAGAAGAATTGATGATTTCTAGGCCATTTTCTGAGACTATGAATCATAAAACAAAAAATTTTTATCACTCATAACTAGTGGTTGGGAGAAGCCAAAACTGTTTACTCTCATTAATCATAATGACAACAGAAACTTAGAAAATGACCCTGATCAAAAAATGTACATACTCTGATGATTTAAGCCTGGTAACATGTAGACAAGTTGACACAAATGGGTTTGAATGGCGACTTAATGTAACCGTCCTCTTACATCTTTCCTCCAGTGCTGCACTGACATTTCTGGATTCTGAGTCATGGGAAAAGCAAAAGAATTTTTTAAGTATCTGAGGGAAAAGGTAAATGAACTGTGTCAAACAGGAAAGGGATATAAAAAGATATCCAAGGAACTGAGGATGTAAATAGCCACTTATCACATTCTAATAGAAAATATAATATAAACTAAAAACTTTACAATGTAAGAAATTTAGATTTTGAAGCAGAATTATTATTTTTTTTTAATGTTTTTTTATTGTTTTTTTTTTTTTTTTTTTGCTGAACACACATTTAAGAACATTTAAAGGGGAACAAAGGGGTCTTTGGGGGGTGTTAGAGGGGGGCTGAATGATCTTAAGGGAGGTCACTGGTCATCACTGGGGGGTTTCTGTTTCTTTTAAAAAGGCCCAGAAACCTTTTACCCATGCTCTTCTTTTTCCTTTCCTTGGTCACCTCCTCTATCTGACCATCCAGGATCCTCAGACTGTCCATCAGGGGGGTCGCTGCTCTAACTTCCTCTTCTTCCTCCCTCTCTGGAGTCTGCTGACTGTTCTTGATGGACTCCAGGAGAGAGGCCTTCTCCTGCTGCCACTGGGCCTGTTGTTGATCCAGATCTTCTTGGACTTGTTTCAAAGAGGTCTTCAGTTTGTAGCTTTCTCTCTGCTCTGTGAGGAGCTGTGACCTGTCCACCTCCCACTGACTTTTCTGGCTCATCAGCTCCATTTGGGCCTGTTGCAGCTGCTCTGACATCGTGTGAGAGTCTTCTCTGTGTTTTTCCAGGAGTTTCGATCTTTCCTCCTCCCACTGGAGTCTGTTCTTCTCCAGCTCTTCTTTGACCTGACAGAGAGCGGCCTCCATCCTGACAGCTTCCTTCTCTTGAAGAGAAATCAGGTGGGACCTTTCTCGATCCCACAGGTGCTGAAGTCTGTTCATGTTCTCTTGTACCTGTTTCTGTACAGTCTGGATCATCTGCCTCTCTTCCATCTGTTTTATGAGGAAATCAAACTTTTCTTTCTCCCACTGACTCTTCATGCTGTTGGTTTCTTCCTGGGCCTGTTTGAGAGCTGCCTCCATGCTGCAGGTTTTTTCCTTCTGCTCTTCCAGGAGACGAGACCGTTCCTCCTCCCACTGCTGCCTCTGAGTCTGCAGCTGCTCTTGGGCCTGGTTCAGAGCAGCCTTCAGCTCACTGATTTCTTTTTGCTCTGACAGGTGATGGGACGTCTCCTCCTGAAGCTGCTGCTTGTTGTTGGTTGACTGATCCTCTGGGGCCTGGTTCTCTGTGGCCTCAGTGATGGAGCTTTCAGTCTGCACCTCTTCAGGAAGATGGGACCTGGTCTCAGATGACTGTGTCTGCTGCAGTTTGTGGATCTCTCCAATAAAATAAAACCTCTCCTGTGCCCACAGGTGTTCTCGGTTGTTGATGTCCCAGACGACCTGGGACAGAGAGGCTTTAAGTTTGGTGGTCTCCTCTGTTTGCAGAGCCAGGTTCTCTTCTGTCTCTCTGTGTCTCTGCTTCTCAGCTTCAAGACTTTCTCTGAGTTTCTCCATCTCCATGTCAGCTTCTCTTGTTGTGGCTTTGGCTTCATGAGTTCTGAGCTGATCTTTAAGCTGCTCTACCTCATGATGCAAAGCCACCTTTTCTTCCTCAAGTCTTGAGACCTGATCCTTTTTAGTGACAGGGCTGTGATCCAGCTCAGGGATCTGGATCACAGTCTGTTTGGTCTGTTGTGGGTTGGTGTTCAGCTTAGTCAAAGGTTTTTTCTCACTCACCTGCTCTTCATCAGAATCTGGTGCACCAAATGTTATTTTAAATGCAGAAACAGGTTTTTTGGAAGTTTCTGCTGGCTTTGGTTGTTCTAGAGACTGAACAGGTTGAGGTTTAGGTCGAGGTCCAGGCTTTGGTCCAGACTTTGGTCCAGGTTGGGGTTGATTGGTCAATGGTGTCTTTTCACTCACCTGCTCTTCATCAGAATCTGGTGCACCAAATGTTATTTTAAATGCAGAAACAAGTTTTTTGGGAGTTTCTGCTGGCTTTGGTTGTTCTAGAAACTCAACAGGTTGAGGTTTAGGTCGAGGTCCAGACTTGGGTTTAGCCTGGGGTGCAGGCTTGGGTCCAGACTTGGGTTTAGCCTGGGGTGCAGGCTTGGGTCCAGACTTGGGTTTAGCCTGGGGTGCAGGCTTGGGTCCAGACTGGGGTCCAGGCTGTGGTTGACTGGTCAAACGTTCCTTTTTCATGACCTGTTTTTGACTAGAAACCACTGCACTGTACGACATTTTAACTGCAGGAACAGGCTTTGGTTGTTCTGGTGACTCAACAGCCTGGGGTACAGACTGTGGTCCAGGTTGTGGTCCAGGCTGTGGTCCAGGCTGTGGTTCAGGCTGTGGTCCAGGCTGTGGTCCAGGCTTGTCTTCAGACAGTGGTTTCGGCTCCTCAGCAGCCTGTGGTGTTGATGGTAATTTTCTGCAGCCCTCTGCGTCCAGTTCCTCCTGAGTATAATCCCTGATCAGTTGAGGAAAGTATGAACACAAGTTGATCTCAGCTTGCATTTTGTTCTTTTTCTTCTTTGACCTGCTGATCTCAAAGTAGTAGTCGTCTAACTCATCCTCGACCAGATCGATGGGCCTCAGCTCAGTGTGAGTTGACGGGGTGGAAGTCTGGAGGAAGGAGGGGGCGACGTTGGTTCTGGTCTTGTTTCTGCCCTTCTTGGCAGTTTTTCTCGCTCCTTGAACGCTTGTTTCCATTGTGGAAGTGCTTCTAGATGCTGTGATTCACTAAAAGTGTCTCTGTGTCTGGCTCGATAGCTGGACTGTAAATATGTAGCTTCAGACTCTGAGCTTGTACAGCTGTGAGAACCAAGGCCTCCTGTGACATCACCATGTTCTTCTTCCACCAAAGGCACAGTGTTTTTATTCAAAGACAGCACAGAGCATACAGTCTGGTTTGTTTGTTTATGAATGAAATAGTGAAAGTTTGGAACTCTGAGGTGAACTGGGTTAAAGGTCATGTCATGGTTGCCTTGGTTTCAGTGAATAAGGTGATATAAAATAAACAGGGGAATTCATCTCCCTAAGGAAAGCCAATGTTTCATGAGAGTTTATTTCTTAATTCCGAGCTTCAGATTTAAATCAATAGCTTTATAGTTTCATAACAATAAAATATGTATTCTATATCATTTTCATGGTTGTTGTTTTTTTCTAACATACAGGCCTATATCAGATTAAACAGAATTTTTCTCACCTAATCCCTCTGCCAATCAATATCTTCACTGCAGTGTATGGTTGTTAGAAACATTGCTACAAGTGCATTTATTTTTTAAGTTTTATCACCTCTAATCTGGAATACATTAGGCGACTACATTTTCCTGTTGCCAGTCACCAGGGGGAGCGGTTATTGAATCATGGGAGTCAAGAGTGCACAATGGTCTGAGGCTCACTTGATCATTCACAGAGCTATCAATCACACATACAGTTAACCAACCACTTTAAACTACAGTTTCATGAGATTTGGTGAATCGTTTCACAAAAGTGCAAAGTTGATTAAAAAGAGGACACTGAGCATTGACAAAGCTGGTTTTGTTGGCACAGGGTTTCTGGACAGTGAGTTCAACTATGCCTGGTGTTTGGTCACCTGAGGCTAAAAAACTCTCCAGCTCCTCCAAGGTTTTACCTAGAAAACTGTCTTTGCTCCCAGATGTAGATCACAAAGTGTAGAGGTGATGTGGTGGATGTCTTCTGTCTGGCGTGAAGCATCTTTTCCAAACTCGTTATAGAGGAATTGAAGAGAAAAAAAAAATGTTTCAGCTATATTTAGCCTGGTGTGGACTTTCGCCACATATTGAAACATGACATTTTCTGAAACTAGTGATTTTAATCTTTTAAATAAGGTGTGACTAGTTCATTTTGACCTTATGAGTCTTCAGTTATAATTTTTGAAACACAGCATGGTATCTAGGTCAGAATTAGGTGGCACATAAGTGGTCAAAGGCCTATTCTGTATTTCCCAAATTAGGAACCAGAAGGTGAAGATGAGCTTACTTTTTCTTACTGTATCTTCCAGCATTCATGTAGACTCATGAATTTGCTTTAATCTGATGATACTCTGGCCTCAACAGACAAGGTAGCTTTAAGAAAGTCTGTGAAAGGGTGGAAAATGTGAGCGGTGAGTAACGTGCTGTAGGCGTGATGAATGATAGATGAGAGAAACTGTAATCTGGAAAGGACAGGGAAGGGTATTCACAGCTGGTAAGAAGTCAGTGCACACCAAGGAGTCTAAGGGGTTAAGATTAAAAGTGTCATTGCTGCTTAGAAGAGTGCACTAAACCACTTAGAGCAAAGATAAAGGTGGAATAAAAGATGAAAACTGAAAGGCAAACGAGAGCGAGGAAAACACAGCAGGAGGTGGAGCAGGAGATATGTTGGTGAATGTGGGAGGGAAGTGAAATATGTGGAAGAGAAATATACTCCCACTGGATGAGCAAAAAAATGTTTACGAGGACTCCATATCTTTACGCTAAAGTGTAAAACAGCAGCAGATTTCCACCAAATTAAGGCAACAAGATTTATGTTTATTTAAATGAAGCTTAGCGTAAATTCAGTCAGGAAGACTGTCTATGGGCTCACACCCTCTCTCTATTCATTCATTCACTCCCGCGCTTTCTCATCAGCTGACCAAAGTGGGTGTGTAAGCTTTTCTGTCTATCCAATCACATTTTCACAGCTGTCACTCGTAAACCAATCAACTCAAAGCTGTCAAACTTTAAATGAGCCTTCTCTGCTCGTCAGTTGTCTCGCAGGCTCGCACAACGAACAGCGACCCTCCTCCTCCCCAGGCTCCACCAATCTTCATCAGTCCTGTACTCAGCCTCAGCTCCTCAATCCTCAACAGGAACCAGATCTCCAATCCTCATCAGGATCCAGCTCTTCAACCTTCAACAGGAACCAGATCTCCAATCCTCATCAGGATCCAGCTCCCTAATCTTCAACAGGAACCAGATCTCCAACCCTCATCAGGATCCAGCTCCCTAATCTTCAACAGGAACCAGCTCCCTAATCTTCAACAGGAACCAGCTCTCCAAAAGACTTTTTACCACCACCAGTGTCTAGACTCCATCGGGGGATTTTCATAATTCATCACATCATTGTTTCCCCTACACATTCATTTGCAACGTTTGATGGAGTCTAACCGCCAAAACTATAATTGTGCATCTGTATCATTAAATCTATTCACAATCTTTCTGAAGTCTAAGTCTTTCCTGATTGAATTCACGTATGAATCAAACTTTGATGGTAATCAACACAGCTGTCAGGTGTTGGAGAATAAACTCTGGAGCTGTTTAAGAAATAAAATCACGCTAAAAAAATACAGATACAGCATCATGTTGTATAAATAAAAGAATCATCTAGAGCATAACATAAAGAATTGCAACTGAAAAAGGCAAGAGTGATCAAGAAAAGGGCAGCAGCAGCAGCAGGTGGGGGCGGGGAAGAGAGAGGGATATAAATAAGGTGAAAGGAAAGTGCGAGAGGAGGGGAGAGCGGATTGATTGTTGCCCTGCAGCCCAGGAAACAATCATGGAGCAGCAGCGTTCATGACCTCCCGCAGAGGGCTTTATTACTCAGAGTTATCTGCGATAGAGAGGCCAGCACCGCTGCTGAGGCCACTCTCTTCATTTCTACAAAGCAGTGTCTGCTAAAATAAAACAAGATCTCAGTGCATGGCTCTGATTTCTACTGGTTTCAATAGAGACATTTGTTGGTAATCTACATGAAGAATCATCCTGGAAATTTGTTGGATGGGTCATGTTCCCACAGGATGAATTATCACCTGTGTGATGGCTGTTTGTGGAGGTTGTTATCAGGTGTTTTTCTATCTGTACTTTGGTTTATTATTAACAAAAATAATAACAACCCCATCTGCTGGGGGCTAGTGGCCCCATGGGTGGTAAGATTGGCCTACCTATATGAAAGAAAAGTCTTTTAACCCCAGCTGTCTGATAGGATGGGATTAACCTGGACTCCAACAGAGAACAGAGGAGGATGAATGGAGGTCGTAGAGTCGTGCTGAAGGATGGCAGAGTTTGTGGGCATTGAGGCACCTGGCTGAACGGACCTTGGAGATTCTCTCCATCTTATCAGTGACGTAGTGGTTGAAGGAAACTGAAGATGGAAGATGGTTTGATTCTTGGAGAAGGAAAAATTGGAACCTTGACAGTCCTGATGGCGCCCGATGTTCTTGGCGGAGATCTCACTAAGATCTTTTCTAGGCAGCACATTGGAGGGGGGGGGGGGCATCATGATCTGCCTTTTCCTTCAATGGAACAATGGAGCTGATGGTTGTGCAGGGGCATCAAACAGCAGCTGGCTGTTTGGAGATGTTACAGGAAGCGTCCTTCATGACTGAGGGCCCTGCTCTGTGTGCTAATGACTGGGTTTTTCAACAGGACAACACTGCAGTTCACAATGTCCGCCTTACAAAGACTTCTTCTTTCAGAGGAATAATCTCACTCTTTTGGAGCATCCTGCCTGTTCCCCTGGTCTAAATCACATTGAGAACATTATGGAAGGATGGAGAGGGAAGTTTACAAAAATGGACATCAGTTCCAGACGGTGGATGCCAAACATGAAGCATCTTCACCACCACAACGTTCCCACCAGCCTCCTGGAAAATACTCACATCAAACATGAACAAAAAGATTTTTGGAGTGATTAAAACATTTGCAAAACTCAGCAGCACGTGTTCTGACTAAGACCAAGAAGCAGGCCCACATTACACCGGTCTCAAAATCATTGCATTTGCCCCCCCATGTGTTTCAGGATTGATTTTAAGGTTCTTCTACTTGTTTTTAAAAGTCCAAATGGTCTTAGACCTTCTTATTTTTCAGAACGACTCTTACTATACGGACGTTCCTGGACCCTGCGCTCCTCTGGAAGCAGGCTCCTAGTTGTTCCAAAAGTCAGGACACACACACACACATGGTGAGGCATCTTTTCAGTATTATGGCCCCGTCTATGGAACAGTCTGCCAGAGGAGCTCAGAGCCGCAGAGAATGTTCATGTTTTCAAGAGCAGGCTCAAGACCCACCTTTGTAGCTTAGCTTTTAGTTAATATTTATTTATTTTATCTCCATTTATTCTTGTAGCCTAGGCTTCTTACTCAAATGTATCTTATTCATTCTTACCTTTAATTAAATCTTTTATTCATTTATTTATTTTACCCTTTTCACCCTTTTATTTTTTTTCATCCCTTTGTCATTGTTAGTTCCTCCAGTGTTTCCTCTGAGGAGCCCTCTGCAGCAGGAGCGGTGGTCAGCTGTGGCCTCGGAGCGCCTGTCACATGGGTTCCTGGTGGGGGTTGGCTTCTGCTGTGCCTCTCCACTGGGGCCCTGTGTTGTCGTCCTGTGGCTGTCGTCGGCTCTCTGCTCCTGGTGCAGACGGCTCCTCTGATGGTGCTTCCTCAGGTGGTCCATCTCTGCTCAACCTGGTGTTCATGGGGCATCCGACCTGTGGCCCATTTCCCGCAGGTCACTCCCCACTCTCTCTCCCCTTTCCGACGCTATCCACTGTCCTCCTCTCATCAATGAAGGCACAAAGGCCAAAAAAATAACTTAAAAAAAAAAACAAAAAAAACTGGTGTTCACTAGGGTGGGTGTGAGTGTGTGTGTGTGTGTGTGTGTGTGTGTGTGTGTGTGTGTGTATGTGTATATACATGTGTGTGCATGTATGGGATGGGGCTGTGACTGTGTGGGTGGGTAACGGGCCTCTGTGGGTTTGTTTTGCATTTATTGTATGAAAAGTGCTTTATAAATTAAGTTGTGATTGATTTTTGATTGATTTGATTAAAACAAACAAACAAAAAAAAGGTGGTGATCCACATTTTGGACTCTTAATCTCAAAACCTTTATTTACATTTCAAGGATTTTTTTAAATGTGGTGTTAAACTTAAATCAGCTGATGAACAGACTATTTCAATTCTTATTTTTGGCATTTTAAAACTCTATTTAGAGCCTTTGAGGTCCAACAATGCAAAATGTAAATTTTTGTAATTTTTCAACTGGTCTTAAGATTTAAATCAGGGGCGTATTATCTGTCGCTCATATTTTATATTGAGCATGCAGATGGGGAGAGGTGTGTATGTGATAACACAGAAGGCAGACACTTCTGCTTTCTAATGTAATAAGAAGTAAAATTCCTGTTTTCATAGTTTTATTTTAAGTCAAAGAAATAAAAAAGCTTAATCAAGGTCCCCAAACCTTGACATGATGGTAAAAAGTTATTGACCTTGGTGGTCATCATAACATCAATGTCAGGTGGGATAGGTGGATGTAACACATACAGTATTGAGCATTCACCCTGGTAAGTCCCTACAGTCACCCCTATATATGATTAAACATACTTTGATGTTGATGTTGGTTTTTACTTTGTTTGTTTCTTGATTTACTGAGGCTGATGTTTGCTCACACTTCAGAATTGGAAATCCATCAGAAAGTGTTTTCTCTCTGCGGCCCTGAATTAATCATGGGAAAATATAGGAAAACTTCAAAGGTTATCAGTCTTGATCTGTTTTGACCTCAAGCTTAATTCATTAAGACGTTTTGATACTTTGAGTTCGGTCTGATTTTTCTATTCCGAGAAGATGTAACTGTGGGGAATTTCTGGTTTGGAAACATAAAAAAGATGAGTATCAGCAAAAAAAAAAAAAAAANGAGGAAGTTTTGTGGGTTTGTGTTGGAAAATAGTCGGCACAGCATTTGGCTTTAGTCTCCGTTTATAATGACCCACACCTGTCAGCTCTTTCATCAGCATGGGCCGGCTAAATGCAGCAAATGCTTCTGGGGAGAAGTGGCCAGAACATAGCCGCGGGTCCATGGGAAGTTGTTTACGCCCACAAGCGATTTCCCACAACGTCCTTCTTTTCTTGTCTTTTGGGAAGCTGTGCAGACTAACATCAGTCTCCTTGTTTCCTTTGGACTGAAAAGTGCACCCAAAAGCAGCCACATGTGGCATTATTATGTTTTTTTCCCTCCTCAAACCTAGTGACTTACGGTGACTAGTAGTGAGTAAACGGCCAAATCCAGATGCTCGGCACCAAGCAACCAATCTACCTCATCAACCCAGAATGCATTGCGGCAGTAAAACAATGGCTGCGCCCCAAGGATAGAAACTGTGTTTTAAACTGTATTTTTTTAAAGAAAAAACAATTCGTTATGTCTTTTAACAACAAATTCTAGTTTGAGACAAACATTTAACCATATTCATACCTATTAGTCCTTACAGTTGGGGTTCCCTTTAACAGTTGAGTCTTCAGATGACTCTTACAAGTAGAAAGGGACTCTGCAGATTGTATGGAGTTGGGTAATTCATTCCACCATTTAGGTAGAAACAACTCCCACTACTGGTCAACATCACGAGTACTTCTTGTTGCTTTGTTTGTACCTTAGTACATACTTTTATTATGATCACATGGGCTCTACATGCTGGATTCAGTGCTGCTGGAAGAGAGTCTACACTAGGCTAATCGTATCAGAGTGCTTATGCCGGAGATTTTAGATGCAGGCCTACATAATCTGATATTCATTTCTTGCTGACATGGGACTGAAATCCAATATCAATATTCGATTGGGACACCCCTAGTGACAGTAACAGTGTAAACCCCAAACAAAAGCTACACAGCTTAACAACCGTGGTCACATTCCAGAAGGTTCACAACTGTACCCATGTTGGCCATGTTAACTCAGCCTGTTGCCTTGACATTCAACATGAACACACTTTTACACACCACAAGCTGCAAAAAAAGTAGTTTTGCTAAAAAAATGGGCCTCGTGTGCTGCTTTTTGAGATGATTCCTTGGTCTTTAGAAACAGCATTGAGAACTCAATTTTTTTGGTTCCTTTCATTGGCCTCTTTTGAACATCAAATTGTTATTTTACTGGTTAGTATTTCTCAGAACATGCTTTATCCAGCCTTTTTATTATGTGTTCAGAACAGAGCACGCAGCCTTTGAAACACAAGTTTACACCTCAATGGAAGCTGGGTCTGAAGAAGTGACAGCACTGAAATCTGATCATTACGCTGCCTGTTTGTGACTTAAACTGGCATTTGCTTTATTATAGTTATCAAGCTATTAGCTAGACAAGGAAACACATCTAATTTAGTTTGTGATGAAGCTTGAATCGCTGTGACCATAATCTCACTGCTTATCAAACAGCTGATGCTCACCTGGACAAACACAGGATCAGCATTAAAGATAAAGTTGAACTCGGCAAATTCAGGATGAAACTGCCTTGGTTGATCTGTACGTTAATGAATGATTGGTACAGTATTTGCTGCTTCAAACAGTGTGAAAGCTTCTCTCCTCTCTGCTTCATTAAATCCCTGCAGTCCACTAATGGTGGTCTGACATGTGTGTTGATAAATCTGCAGCCTCTGATTTGGGGAGTCCTGCATCAGAGCACAGTACCATTACACACTGCTTCCACACACTGTGTTTACCTTCATTAGATCATGTGCAAACAAAAACAGGCTGCTACAGAATCATCACACACACTGTAACACACAGAAAACCAGACGCTCTCAACTCTGCATTCACTCATTACTGGGGGAGACGGCAGTTTTGGAGATCATTAATCCTGGTCATCACAGAATTATTTTTATTTATTTATTAATTTTTTTTCTTAGCTACATTTGATACTTTTTATATAAACAATCCCTCAGTACTCAGACCTCACCATCCTTAGTATTTATGTCTCTTTTATAAATCCAAACTCAGATCATACTCCTTTACTCTGATTGGCTGTTCTGTACTGAAGTGATGAACCAATAACAAACAGATCGGTCCATTTCCTGCTGCCTCTCTGGGTTGGGGGGTCCAGTTGCAGTGATCTTAGCAGCATTTCCTAGATCCTCATGGTGAATCTTGAGGCTTTCTTTAGTCATGAACTCAAAAATCTCCACAGCTTGTTCCAGATCTACCTGGATCTCTGTTCAGAGGGAGCAGGTGATTGAAAGCAGCAGATTGTCTCAGAGCTTCTTGAGGATGTCAGATCTCCTTTCTCTATCAGTAACCACCCAAAGCTTGTAAACCACAGTGAGGGCTTGCACTGAGAAATACCTGTTCATTGAAGGTGTAGCAGTCACTCTTAGCTGGAAGAGCTCAAAATGACAACATCATCAACAAAACTAGCTTGGATGGATTGATTTCTTCCAAACCTGACTACTGAAATAGTCTCCTTCAAGGTTCAACATCGAGTCCTCAATAAACTTAAGTACATTCAGAATTCAGGTGCCCATCTGCTGAGATACTCGTGGTCCTGTGGTCACATCACCCATGTCCTCCAAAACTCCACTGGCTCCCCATCAAATCTAGTTCAGAGTCCCTCTGTTGACATTTAAAGCCCTCAACAAACTATTATCTCTTACCTCACTGACCTGCTTCACCCCCACAATCCACCCTGTAGCCTTCACTTGTCTGATGAAAACCTCCTTTTGTCACCGCAAATGACCAAGCACCAAACCTGGGGTGACAGGGCATTATCAACCACTGCCCCCTCTCTCTGGATCTAAGCAAATCCATGACTGCATTATTATTATAATAATAATAATAATAATAATAATAATAATAATAATAATAATAATAATAATAATAATAATAATTATTATTATTATTATTATTATCTTACCACTTTTAAATCCCAGCTCAAAACTCACCTTTTTAGAACTTTTGAGAACTAAAGTGTCTTTGAGAATTTACAAGATAAATGTTATTATTATTATTATTATTATTATTATTATTATTATTATTATTATTATTATTGTTATTATTATTATGTTCTTACATCTTTTAAATCCCAGTTTAAAACTCATCTCTTTAGAGCTTTTTAGAACTAGTGTCTTTGAAAATTTACAAAATAAATGTTTTATAATAATAATAATAATAATAATAATAATAATAATAATAATAATAATAATTTTATCTTACAACTTTTAAATCCCAGCTCAAAACTCGTCTCTTTAGAACTTTTTAGAACTAAAGTCTTTGAGAATTTACAAGATAAATTTTATTGTTATTATTATTGTAATTATTATTATTATTATTATTATTATTATTGTCACAGCCTGGCTCAAAAGCATGTGACAAAAGAGGGAGACCACACATAGTCTGTCACATTTCAGAAAAATATATATTTATTTACATAAGAAATAAGCAATGTAAGTAATTGTCAGTATGTGTGCAGTGTTGAGTGTTTGTGAGTGTGTGTCTGTGTATGAAGTGCATGAGTCCCACACAGGTGAAGTCAGCCAGGTCAGGGAAAGAGAGAGAAGCTGCACTGCAGCTCAGCTTTTGAAGGCTCCTAAACCCAGCCCGCTCAGGTGTGCTGCATTCACTCACTCAGGCGAAACTCCACCCACAACTACCTGCAGAGCAGACAAGACAAGCAGCAGCAGCAAGGAAGACAGAGGCAAATAACAGAAAGGCCAACCCCTAGGCCGTCACATTATTAATGCTAATCTCTGAAGCTCTATCCTTTGGTCCTCCCCATGATCTCTTTTTATTCTCTCATATTCACAACACACACTCCGTTTGAGTGAGAGCTGCCTGAACTTTTCAGTCTTGCAGTGGCTTCCATTTTTTTTGTCAATCATCTCTTCTCAAATCTATGCTGCTCTCTCATTCAAAGAGAGTAGAGCTGCCACCTACAGGGGAGAGATTGTTAGTACAGGAGTTTACAAAACCTGACATGGATGGACAAGCTCTGCCGGACCATCTCCCAGACCAGACCTCAGCTCACCCTGTTGAAAATCTCATTTGAAAACGCAATTGGCGTCTACAGACCAGCTGATGTTATAAAAGCTGAAAGTATTTTAACTCAGTTGAATTACAGTAACCACATATAACACACATGCAGGGTTTTTTTTCCTCATTACTCTGTGATCTATTTGTCATCATTCATGAGGAAAAAAATGCTCTTTGATTCCACAGAGATAGCACACAACAGACTTGAAGAGGGGGGAATATCTCACAAATGTGGATCTTTGGATAATACAGTAATCTATGGGAGCTCAGCAAAAAATCCCTTCAGGTTGCTACTGATGTTATTTGCTTGTATAGAAAACAGTTGAAAAGCCATGGTCCCTCAGCATAAGAACTACCATTTGACATGTTAGGTGGTGCAGAAGGTGCAGGTCAGGTCAACATGGGTATTCAGCCTTGATTAAAGAGAAAGCAGGAGAGATGCAGCAAAGTGTGGCTTCAATATACCCAGATTTCACCCTGCCTCCACTGTAGACACTGCTCTGTGAACAGAACTCAGCCTCCAGTTAATGTATAACACACTGACAAATTAAGTGCTTCAATTGACAACATCTTGCTCCAGTATGATTGAACATGCAGCCAGAAAGTGGCAGCAAATCCCTTTAAAATGAAGGCTAAGTCTCCAGGGAATTATTGTCACTCAATGTCGAGTCAGTGATGTGTCCCCTGAAGTGGTGACAACAACATTATAGCTCTGTGCATGTGTGAGTGTGTGGGTGTGTGTGAAGGGTTGGTTGTGTGAGGAAACTACACTTGGTGGAGTTGTCAGTGGATGTAACTCACCTGTTCATCCAGGTCTTATCCGTCGATCCACTCATACATTTAGCCAGCTGCCACTCACAGCCCGTCTGTTGTGTATTATGTACTGAATATATTTCTGAAATGAAAACAGAAGTTTGCAAATCAATTAGGAGGTGCCTGTTTGTGGGGTTTTTGAAATGACCCATTGTTCTCATTCCCTGCCTTAAACTGCCTGTGAGTATGACCCTGTTTCCTCTGACAGAAGATACATTTGTGCTGATTAGTTTACATACTCAGCAGAATTGATGATTTCTAGGCCATTTTCTGAGACTATGAATCATAAAACAATTTTTCTGTATCACTCATAACTAGTGGTTGGGAGAAGCCAAGTATGAACAAAAAACGGTTTACTCATTAATCATAATGACAACAGAAACTTAGAAAATGACCCTGATCAAAAAATGTACATACCCTGATGATTTAAGCCTGGTAACATGTAGACAAGTTGACACAAATGGGTTTGAATGGCGACTTAATGTAACCGTCCTCTTGCATCTTTCCTCCAGTGCTGCACTAACATTTCTGGATTCTGAGTCATGGGAAAAGCAAAATAATTTTATAAGTATCTGCGGGAAAAGGTAAATGAACTGTGTCCAACAGGAAAGGGATATAAAAAGATATCCAAGGAACTGAGGATGTAAATAACCACTTATCACATTCTAATAGAAAATATAATATAAACTAAAGACTTTATAGACTTTATAATGCAAGAAATGTAGATTTTGAAGCAGAATTATTGTTGGTTTTTTTTATTTATTTATTTATTTTTTTGCTGAACACACATTTAAGAACATTTAAAGGGGAACAAAGGGGTCTTTGGGGGGTGTTAGAGGGGGACTGAATGGTCTTAAGGGAGGGGGTCACTGGTCATCACTGGGGGGTTCTTGTTTCTTTTAAAAAGGCCCAGAAACCTTTTACCCACGCTCTTCTTTTTCCTTTCCTTGGACACCTCCTCTATCTGACCATCCAGGATCCTCAGACTGTCCATCAGGGGGGTCTCTGCTCTTACTTCCTCTTCCTCCTCCCTCACTGGAGTCTGCTGACTGTTCTTGATGGACTCCAGGAGAGAGGCCTTCTCCTGCTGCCACTGGGCCTGTTGTTGATCCAGATCTTCTTGGACTTGTTTCAAAGAGGTCTTCAGTTTGGAGCTTTCTCTCTGCTCTGTGAGGAGCTGTGACCTGTCCACCTCCCACTGACTTTTCTGGCTCATCAGCTCCATTTGGGCCTGTTGCAGCTGCTCTGACATCCTGTGAGAGTCTTCTCTGTGTTTTTCCAGGAGTTTGGATCTTTCCTCCTCCCACAGGAGTCTGTTCTTCTCCAGCTCTTCTTTGGCCTGACAGAGAGCGGCCTCCATCCTGACAGCTTCCTTCTCTTGAAGAGAAATCAGGTGGGACCTTTCTCGATCCCACAGGTGCTGAAGTCTGTTCATGTTCTCTTGTACCTGTTTCTGTACAGTCTGGATCATCTGCCTCTCTTCCATCTGTTTTATGAGGAAATCAAACTTTTCNGTCTGTTCTTCTCCAGCTCTTCTTTGGCCTGACAGAGAGCGGCCTCCATCCTGACAGCTTCCTTCTCTTGAAGAGAAATCAGGTGGGACCTTTCTCGATCCCACAGGTGCTGAAGTCTGTTCATGTTCTCTTGTACCTGTTTCTGTACAGTCTGGATCATCTGCCTCTCTTCCATCTGTTTTATGAGGAAATCAAACTTTTCTTTCTCCCACTGACTCTTCATGCTGTTGGTTTCTTCCTGGGCCTGTTTGAGAGCCGCCTCCATGCTGCAGGTTTTTTCCTTCTGCTCTTCCAGGAGACGAGACCTTTCCTCCTCCCACTGCTGCCTCTGAGTCTGCAGCTGCTCTTGGGCCTGGTTCAGAGCAGCCTTCAGCTCACTGATTTCTTTTTGCTCTGACTGGTGATGGGACGTCTCCTCCTGAAGCTGCTGCTTGTTGTTGGTTGACTGATCCTCTGGGGCCTGGTTCTCTGTGGGCTCAGTGATGGAGCTTTCAGTCTGCACCTCTTCAGGAAGATGGGACCTGGTCTCAGATGACTGTGTCTGCTGCAGTTTGTGGATCTCTCCAATAAAATAAAACCTCTCCTGTGCCCACAGGTGTTCTCGGTTGTTGATGTCCCAGACGACCTGGGACAGAGAGGCTTTAAGTTTGGTGGTCTCCTCTGTTTGCAGAGCCAGGTTCTCTTCTGTCTCTCTGTGTCTCTGCTTCTCAGCTTCAAGACTTTCTCTGAGTTTCTCCATCTCCATGTCAGCTTCTCCTGTTGTGGCTTTGGCTTCATGAGTTCTGAGCTGATCTTTAAGCTGCTCTACCTCATGACGCAAAGCCACCTTTTCTTCCTCAAGTCTTGAGACCTGATCCTTTGTAGTGACAGGGCTGTAATCCAGCTCAGGGATCTGGATCACAGTCTGTTTGGTCTGTTGTGCGTTGGTGTTCAGCTTAGTCAAAGGTTTCTTTTCACTCACCTGCTCTTCATCAGAATCTGGTGCACCAAATGTTATTTTAAATGCAGAAACAGGTTTTTTGGAAGTTTCTGCTGGCTTTGGTTGTTCTAGAAACTGAACAGGTTGAGGTTTAGGTCGAGGTCCAGACTTGGGTTTAGCCTGGGGTGCAGGCTTGGGTCCAGACTTGGGTTTAGCCTGGGGTGCAGGCTTGGGTCCAGACTTGGGTTTAGCCTGTGGTGCAGGCTTGGGTCCAGACTTGGGTTTAGCCTGGGGTGCAGGCTTGGGTCCAGATTTGGGTTTAGCCTGGGGTGCAGGCTTGGGTCCAGGCTGTGGTTGATTGGTCAAAGGTTTCTTTATTGTGACCTGTTTTTGACTAGAAACCACTGCACTGTACGACATTTTAACTGCAGGAACAGGTTTTGGTTGTTCTGGTGACTCAACAGTCTCTAGTCCAGGCTGTGGTCCAGGTTGTGGTCCAGTCTGTGGTCCAGGTTGTGGTTCAGGCTGTGGTTTAGGCTCCTCAGCAGCCTGTGGTGTTGATGGTAATTTTCTGCAGCCCTCTGCGTCCAGTTCCTCCTGAGTATAATCCCTGATCAGTTGAGGAAAGTATGAACACAGGTTGATCTCAGCTTGCATTTTGTTCTTTTTCTTCTTTGACCTGCTGATCTCAAAGTAGTAGTCGTCTAACTCATCCTCGACCAGATCGATGGGCCTCAGCTCAGTGTGAGTTGACGGGGTGGAAGTCTGGAGGAAGGAGGGGGCGACGTTGGTTCTGGTCTTGTTTCTGCCCTTCTTGGCAGTTTTTCTCGCTCCTTGAACGCTTGTTTCCATTGTGGAAGTGCTTCTAGATGCTGTGATTCACTAAAAGTGTCTCTGTGTCTGGCTCAATAGCTGGACTGTAGATATGTAGGTTCAGATCCGAGCTTGTACAGCTGTGAGAACCAAGGCCTCCTGTGACATCACCATGTTCTTCTTCCACCAAAGGCACAGTGTTTTTATTCAAAGACAGCACAGAGCATACAGTCTGGTTTGTTTGTTTATGAATGAAATAGTGAAAGTTTGGAACTCTGAGGTGAACTGGGTAAAAGGTCATGTCTCGGTTGCCATGGTTTCAGTGAATGACTTCAGAAGGTAACAGAAAATAAACAGGGGAATTCATCTCCCTAAGGAAAGCCAGTGTAATATCAGCTCTTTATCAATAGCTTTAAAGTTTCATAACAATGAAATACATATTTTTCATGATTTATTTATTTTTTCCCAAGCATACAGGCCTATATCAGATAAAACAGAATTATTCTCACCAAACCACCCTTCCAAACAATATATTCATATCACTGCAGCGTAAGACTGTGAAAAACATCACTACAAGTGGATTCATTTTTGAAGTTTTACCACCTCTATTCTGGAAATGCATCATAGAAGCGAGTTTTTTTTAACCAATACTGCAGCCAGTCACCAGGGGGAGCAGTCATTATGCAGACCTCAGTTGAAGCCAAGTGTTATGGTGTCCATTGATTTTGACTATGGATCAAACAGTCACTCTGTTAACTCTTTCACTGCTTCATGCACACTCCATTGATCTCTGTGGTATTATTTGACTGTCTTATTCAAATACATGTGGTCTGTGTAACATCAGCACTTTAACGCCTTTTTTCTCTGGATCATTCTTTCTCTGTATGTTTTTCCTTGCAAAGCCCTTAGTCACTGTCACCTATGGTAAGTTCTATTTTACCCTATAAATTATGTTAATTTACTATGCTTTCTGTGGACAAATCCTTTAAAAAGTGACAATACATGTACCCAGCAAAGGATTAGTCAACTTTTCTCCTAAGAGAATCAAACTTTCTCCCACCTTTCAATGTCTCATGTTTGCTGCTCTCTGTCAAAGTGGAAATGGGATGTTTGGTGGAAGTAGACAAGGCCTTTGAAGAGGTTTTTTTTGTTCATAAAGCCATCTGATGGTTATTGGGCTGCAGTCAACACCAGTAATGGCCTTCATTTGGGTCAAGGATTGTCCTGAAGATCCTTCAGCCCAGTGAGGTGAAAGTTTTTTGGGTGTGCCACTTGACTTTTTTAGTTTCTTTTTAACAGACTTTCACTTAAATTGTTATTTTGAATACATCTCCGACTCCTTTCTTTTTTATCTCACTACCGATCCCCCTTTCTGCATTTTGAAAATCTACTTACAACCTATTTTTTTATTTGTGCAATTCTTCAAATGGTCTTCAAATTTTGATCAGGAGTGTATTCGCTCTCTTCAGGAAACTTTACCAGGCTCATAATTCTTGGACCATGCCACATCCTCCTGAGGATTGGCCTTCTGGTTGGTTTCTCTACATATTCCTGGTTCCTTTTTATCCTTCTGCGTCATTGATCTGGAAGTTGCTGCTTTCTCATCTTTTACATTTATTTGCAAGGACATTATTTTTAGGCTTGTGCAGTCGTTATTCGAGAAGATAAATTGAGAGTGGCAGGAAATGCGGGGGCAGTAGGGGATGACATTCACCAAATCCTGCAGAGACCAGACATCGATGCCATGTTCAGCCCAACAAGGATGATGTTCTTTTTACTCAGGGCAGATGCTCTACAAACTGTTCTGAACTAGCTCCTCGATGTCTAGATTTTCTAACTGCAGGCTTAAAAGGAACCCTGACTACCAGAAAGTCATTTTCCTAAATGATCAGTGTTTTTACCAGCTACATAAGAACAATAATAAAATCTCTCAAAATATCTTAGTTTGTATAAAATTAAAAAAAAATATTTTCACCAGTAGGCCGCCATTGTTGTTTACGCCTCAATAACGTCTGGGTAGTGACGTCATATGGTTGCACCGGGCTGGATCTCATACAGGATCATATAAGTCCTGGAGCGGACTTCAGTGGTTTCCTGAGGAAGTTTTGTGGGTTTGTGTTGGAAAATAGTCGGCACAGCATTTGGCTTTAGTCTCCGTTTATAATGACCCACACCTGTCAGCTCTTTCATCAGCATGGGCCGGCTAAATGCAGCAAATGCTTCTGGGGAGAAGTGGCCAGAACATAGCCGCGGGTCCATCGGAAGTTGTTTACGCCCACGAGCGATTTCCCACAACTTCCTTCTTTTCTTGTCTTTTGGGAAGCTGTGCAGACTAACATCAGTCTCCTTGTTTCCTTTGGACTGAAAAGTGCACCCAAAAGCAGCCACATGTGGCATTATTATGTTTTTTTCCCTCCTCNGATCTTTCCTCCTCCCACAGGCGTCTGTTCTTCTCCAGCTCTTCTTTGGCCTGACAGAGAGCGGCCTCCATCCTGACAGCTTCCTTCTCTTGAAGAGAAATCAGGTGGGACCTTTCTCGATCCCACAGGTGCTGAAGTCTGTTCATGTTCTCTTGTACCTGTTTCTGTACAGTCTGGATCATCTGCCTCTCTTCCATCTGTTTTATGAGGAAATCAAACTTTTCTTTCTCCCACTGACTCTTCATGCTGTTGGTTTCTTCCTGGGCCTGTTTGAGAGCCGCCTCCATGCTGCAGGTTTTTTCCTTCTGCTCTTCCAGGAGACGAGACCTTTCCTCCTCCCACTGCTGCCTCTGAGTCTCCAGCTGCTCTTGGGCCTGGTTCAGAGCAGCCTTCAGCTCACTGATTTCTTTTTGCTCTGACAGGTGATGGGACGTCTCCTCCTGAAGCTGCTGCTTGTTGTTGGTTGACTGATCCTCTGGGGCCTGGTTCTCTGACCCGAGTCACTACCTCGAAAGTCAGACGTGGAGAAGTCCTTCTACCCTGGACCAGAGTCTACTGTGTGTCTGCTGCAGTTTGTGGATCTCTCCAATAAAATAAAACCTCTCCTGTGCCCACAGGTGTTCTCGGTTGTTGATGTCCCAGACGACCTGGGACAGAGAGGCTTTAAGTTTGGTGGTCTCCTCTGTTTGCAGGGCCAGGTTCTCTTCTGTCTCTCTGTGTCTCTGCTTCTCAGCTTCAAGACTTTCTCTGAGTTTCTCCATCTCCATGTCAGCTTCTCCTGTTGTGGCTTTGGCTTCATGAGTTCTGAGCTGATCTTTAAGCTGCTCTACCTCATGATGCAAAGCCACCTTTTCTTCCTCAAGTCTTGAGACCTGATCCTTTTTAGTGACAGGGCTGTGATCCAGCTCAGGGATCTGGATCACAGCCTGTTTGGTCTGTTGTGCGTTGGTGTTCAGCTTAGTCAAAGGTTTCTTTTCACTCACCTGCTCTTCATCAGAATCTGGTGCACCAAATGTTATTTTAAATGCAGAAACAGGTGTTTTGGGAGTTTCTGCTGGCTTTGGTTGTTCTAGAAACTGAACAGGTTGAGGTTCAGGTCGAGGTCCAGGCTTGGGTCCAGACTTGGGTCTAGGTTGGGGTTGATTGGTCAAAGGTTTCTTTTCACTCACCTGCTCTTCATCAGAATCTGGTGCACCAAATGTTATTTTAAATGCAGAAACAGGTTTTTTGGGAGTTTCTGCTGGCTTTGGTTGTTCTAGAAACTCAACAGGTTGAGGTTTAGGACGAGGTCCAGACTTGGGTTTAGCCTGTGGTGCAGGCTTGGGTCCAGACTTGGGTTTAGCCTGGGGTGCAGGCTTGGGTCCAGACTTGGGTTTAGCCTGGGGTGCAGGCTTGGGTCCAGACTTGGGTTTAGCCTGGGGTGCAGGCTTGGGTCCAGGCTGTGGTTGATTGGTCAAAGGTTTCTTTATTGCGACCTGTTTTTGACTAGAAACCACTGCACTGTACGACATTTTAACTGCAGGAACAGGCTTTGGTTGTACTGGTGACTCAACAGCCTGGGGTACAGACTGTGGTCCAGGCTGTGGTCCAGGTTGTGGTCCAGGTTGTGGTCCAGGCTGTGGTCCAGGTTGTGATCCAGTCTTGTCTTCAGACAGTGGTTTTGGCTCCTCGGCAGCCTGTGGTGTTGATGGTAATTTTCTGCAGCCCTCTGCGTCCAGCTCCTCCTGAGTATAATCCCTGATCAGTTGAGGAAAGTATGAACACAAGTTGATCTCAGCTTGCATTTTGTTCTTTTTCTTCTTTGACCTGCTGATCTCAAAGTAGTAGTCGTCTAACTCCTCCTCGACCAGATCGATGGGCCTCAGCTCAGTGTGAGTTGACGGGGTGGAAGTCTGGAGGAAGGAGGGGGCGACGTTGGTTCTGGTCTTGTTTCTGCCCTTCTTGGCAGTTTTTCTCGCTCCTTGAACGCTTGTTTCCATCGTGGAAGTGCTTCTAGATGCTGTGATTCACTAAGAGTGTCTCTGTGTCTGGCTCGATAGCTGGACTGTAGATATGTAGCTTCAGACTCTGAGCTTGTACAGCTGTGAGAACCAAGGCCTCCTGTGACATCACCATGTTCTTCTTCCACCAAAGGCACAGTGTTTTTATTCAAAGACAGCACAGAGCATTCAGTCTGGTTTGTTTGTTTATGAATGAAATAGTGAAAGTTTGGAACTCTGAGGTGAACTGAGTCAAAGGTCATGCCATGGTTGCCATGGTTTCAGTGAATGACTTCAGAAGGTAATACAAAATAAACAGGGGAATTCATCTCCCTAAGGAAAGCCAGTGTAATATCAGCTCTTAATCAAAAGCTTTAAAGTTTCATAACAATGAAATATTTTTTAACATTTTTTTTGTTGTTGTTGTTTTCTAAACATACAGGCCTATATCAGATAAACAGAAATATTCTCACCAAACCACCCTTCCAAACAATATATTTATATCACTGCAGCGTAAGACTGTGAGAAACATCACTACAAGTGGATTAATTTTTGAAGTTTTACCACCTCTAACCTGGAAATGCATCATAGAAGCGAGTTATTTTTAACCAATACTACAGCCAGTCACCAGGGGGAGCAGTCATTATGCAGACCTCAGTTGAAGCCAAGTGTTATGGCGTCCATTGATTTTGACTATGGATCAAACAGTCACTCTGTTAACTCTTTCACTGCTTCATGCACACTCCATTGATCTCTGTGGTATTCTTTGACTGTCTTATTCAAATACATGTGGTCTGTGTAACATCAGCACTGTAACGCCTGTTTTCTCTGGATCATTCTTTCTCTGTTTGTTTTTCCTTGCAAAGCCCTTAGTTACTGTCACCTATGATAAGTTCTATTTTACCCTATAAATTATGTTAATTTACTATGCTTTCTGTGGACAAATCCTTTAAAAAGTGACAATACATGCACCCAGCAAAGGATTAGTCAACTTTTCTTCTCCTAAGAGAATCAAATTTTCTCCCACCTTTCAATGTCTCATGTTTGCTGCTCTCTGTCAAAGTGGAAATGGGATGTTTAGTGGAAGTAGACAAGGCCTTTGAAGAGGTTTTTTTTGTTCATAAAGCCATCTGATGGTTATTGGGCTGCAGTCAACAACAGTAATGGCCTTCATTTGGGTCAAGGATCGTCCTGAAGATCCTTCAGCCCAGTGAGGTGAAAGTTTTTTGGGTGTGCCACTTGACTTTTTTAGTTTCTTTTTAACAGACTTTCACTTAAATTGTTATTTTGAATACATCTCCGACTCTATCTATTTTATCTCACTACCGATCCCCCTTTCTGCATTTTGAAAATCTACTTACAACCTTTTTCTTATTTGTGCAATTCTTCAAATGGTCTTCAAATTTTGATCAGGAGTGTATTCGCTCTTTTCTGGAAACTTTACCAGGCTCATAATTCTTGGACCATGCCACATCCTCCTGAGGATTGGCCTTCTGGTTGGTTTCTCTACATATTCCTGGTTCCTTTTTATCCTTCTGCGTCATTGATCTGGAAGTTGCTGCTTTCTCATCTTTTACATTTATTTGCAAGGACATTTTTTTTAGACTTGTGCAGTCGTTATTCGAGAAGATAAATTGAGAGTGGCAGGAAATGCGGGGGCAGTAGGGGATGACATTCACTAAATCCTGCAGGGACCAGGGATCGATGCCATGTTCAGCGCAACAAGGGTGATGTTCTTTTTACTCAGGGCAGATGCTCTACAAACTGTTCTGAACTAGCTCCTCGATGTCTAGATTTTCTAACTGCAAGCTTAAAAGGAACCCTGACTACCAGAACGACATTTTCCTTAATGATCAGTGTTTTTACCAGCTACATAAGAACAATAATAAAATCTCTCAAAATATCTTAGTTTGTATAAAATTAGAAAAAATATTTTCACCTGTAGGCCACCATTGTTGTTTACGCCGCAATAACGTCTGGGTAGTGATGTCATATGGTTGCACCGGGCTCGATCTCATACAGGATCATATAAGTCCTGGAGCGGACTTCAGTGGTTTCCAGAGGAAGTTTTGTGGGTTTGTGTTGGAAAATAGTCGGCACAGCATTTGGCTTTAGTCTCCGTTTATAATGACCCACACCTGTCAGCTCTTTCATCAGCATGGGCCGGCTAAATGCAGCAAATGCTTCTGGGGAGAAGTGGCCAGAACATAGCCGCGGGTCCATCGGAAGTTGTTTACGCCCACAAGCGATTTCCCACAACTTCCTTCTTTTCTTGTCTTTTGGGAAGCTGTGCAGACTAACATCAGTCTCCTTGTTTCCTTTGGACTGAAAAGTGCACCCAAAAGCAGCCACATGTGGCATTATTATGTTTTTTTCCCTCCTNGATCTCATACAGGATCATATAAGTCCTGGAGCGGACTTCAGTGGTTTCCTGAGGAAGTTTTGTGGGTTTGTGTTGGAAAATAGTCGGCACAGCATTTGGCTTTAGTCTCCGTTTATAATGACCCACACCTGTCAGCTCTTTCATCAGCATGGGCCGGCTAAATGCAGCAAATGCTTCTGGGGAGAAGTGGCCAGAACATAGCCGCGGGTCCATCGGAAGTTGTTTACGCCCACGAGCGATTTCCCACAACTTCCTTCTTTTCTTGTCTTTTGGGAAGCTGTGCAGACTAACATCAGTCTCCTTGTTTCCTTTGGACTGAAAAGTGCACCCAAAAGCAGCCACATGTGGCATTATTATGTTTTTTTCCCTCCTCAAACCTAGTGACTTACGGCGACTAGTAGTGAG